>JAVQJF010117548.1:0-25110 GCA_036023855.1 Gadopsis marmoratus
ATGGGTTTGGTGGAATCCTGTTGTTCACCTGCTGCCACAAATCTTTGTGTACAAAATGTATAAGGCAGGTACTTTAATCATAAAGCTCAATTTGATATTTTTCAGTTCCAAACTCCTGAGACTAAATGTTTTGTGCCTGTAGATCCACTGTGATCAGTTGTACTGCACATGTGTACATGAGAAACGCAGGCATAGTATTATTTAAGTTGCACTTATTTTCATTACGAAGTCTCAGGTCGTTCACAGTGTTTTGTAAAAGGATTGTTCCTTAAATATATACATGTTCATAATGTACTGTACGATTATTATGCTGTGATTTTACCGGTTCGGCCCACTTGAGATCAAATTAGGCTGAATGTGGCCCCTGAACTAAAATCAGTTTGACACCGCTGGCGTAGAGAGTCTGGACATTTTTGGATTAGGTTCCTTGAAAGTGCTTGAAAAGTACTTTTGAAATGTAAAGCCGTACGAAGCCCGAATAAGAGTGGCTGTTTGTGTGATCAAATATGAAACATTCCATGATGCCAAACATCCCTTTTAAAGGAGAAGTATTATAGATAGGAATCAAGTTCGCACCTGAGTATCTCAGTTCTTCTACTCCAGGCTGCATTGTGCAAACGTGTCATTGTTGCACAGACTCTTTAGCGCTCAGCCAAATCCCCCCTCAGCTCTCCACACCTCATGTACTCATGACCCCTTTAACACCCAACACCATCTTAAATCTCCAACAGGCCTCTTCTCTCTAACCTTCCCCACCCCCTAACTAACTAACTAACTAACTAACGTGTTCTGATGGCGTTTTCACAGCTGCTGTGACGTTTGCCTCCACAGTGGCTGTGCTGTGGGTGTTGGCCCACATTCTGCCACCTGTTTCCGCTGGTTATCACATCAGTGTTTACAGATATTACTGTTGTATTTGCTGTCTCTGGCGGCCCTTTGTTGACTCCCTCTTTTGTCCCTTTCTTTCCTCGACTCCCTGTTAACATAGCTACGGTTGAGGCAGCTAAAGCAAAAGGTACGCATGGCTGTTTGGCTCAAATCTCACGTCTTTGTTTTTGCGTGTGTTGTTCACCCTTTAAGCAGCCCCACGTGTTCGTTTGGTGTCCCCACTGTTTGTATAGCTCTGATTATTGTGTTACGGTACATCACTTTATTGCTGGCTGCTCTTGCATTATCAGTGTCTGTCAGATGCCACCGGTCCCATCAGTGGCAAAAGTAGTTTGTGTGGCGGTGGAGCAATAAAAGAACCATAGATAAGATGTGAAAAGATGAGCGTGGCATGAAGTGAAAAGAAACCCGCGCAAGAGAAAGACTAATACACAAGTAAACTAGTGTTTTTAGGTGCAACAATTACATGCGATTAAAGGAGCATTATTTTCACCCGTGTTGGTTGAAGGACTAGATATGTGCACCAGCTTTAGGACCTGGCCTGTCCCTCGTTGACGAGACTTTCCCTGCCGTGGTCACGTTGGCTTTCCGTGCCAAGCGTGGCTCCCGACACGGAGAAAAGCCTGCTAAGACCTGGCTAAGATAAGACCAGTGACATCCCTGCCTGGGATATTTTCAGGCGCTAATCCTGTTACGCCCTTTGGCTGTTTGCTCCACCGTCCACTCCTTCTGGGTGATAGTGGCTGCAGGCCTCAGCCATGAGAATCACTTACACGTTGTTTTTTTATGAAATGCATCAAATGGAAAAGACTTAGTTCCAGCGGCTTTGCTGCAGAACACGTCAACCGATAGGGGGAGTATAAAGGGACAGTACAAGGGTTTATTCAAACCAAGTACAAGTGCTTCTTTGTCCCAGATATCTGGTTGTGCAAGAGTACCCTTGAGGACCTAGTTTCTATGGCTGTAACTCCACCTACAAAACCTTCACCTCAGTTCATTCTCTAACTTGATGGCTTAAATGACTGAAGAGTATGTCTGACCAGTCCCCTTACAAGTTTGCTTTTCGTTTGCACACCTTTTCTGCCTGGTCCCCTTGGCTGTTTCGGGACGTTACCGTAAGTCCACAAAGTGTGAGGTGTTACTGTTGTAGCCTGTCCCGCTGGTGTTTGAACACTAGGAGTCATTGTTTGCCCGTGCATGTGCTGTATTCATTGATCATCTGTCCTGTGTTAGGCTGATACTGTATACTAAAGAATATGGTTCACAGCAAATATTTGCAGAGGCAGGAGTAGGGAAGTGGCACCGGTGCTTCCAGCTTCTGACCCGTTTCTCTTCGGTGTCTCTGTAGCCATTCAAGGCTTCTCTCCCACGAGGAAGATTCGTAACTTTGAGGAGGCACGCGGCCTGGACAGGATCAACGAGAGGATGCCGCCTCGCAAAGATGGCCAGAAGGCAGACGGCACCACCATCAACACCAACACCCCCAACAAGAACGGCACTGATGGATAGGCAACAGAAACACCACCCTTTCATCTTTACACAGCCCACTCCCCCTTCCTCCTGGGGGCGGGGGGGGGGGGGGGGGGGGGGGGGGGGGGCGGCTGCTGCGGGGGTGGCGGCTGCTTGACCCGACACCAATACCGATTGTAGTAGTATTCCTACAAGGATGATGCACAGGATACCAGTGCAGCCTAGTATTTTGGGAAACATAACATGAACACATGTTAAAGTATAAAAACCAGAACATGTGAAATTAATTGTAGTTATTTGGCCTAGCTAGGCAATTTTCATAATATCAGGAAAAAGTGCATTTGACTTGCATTGGTTACTCAAAATAAATTCTGGAATCCTTTCTTTAAATGGCTGTGAGGACACAAGTTATAAAACTCATGCGATACTAAATTGCCAATGTGTCACTTTTAAGTGAACGGGAAGGCTAAAATTAAAACTTTAGTCATTGATGGATTACCATCAGGTAATGTGGATAAAGCCTACTGACTTTTCCCTCTATCACCACCATGAAGTTGATATTTTTGGTTTACTTAAATGTTGCATATAAATTGTTGATTGGATTGCCATGAAACTTGATGCTGATGTTCAGGGTGCGGCTCTAGGGATGGATATGTAGGTAGAGCAGGTCGTCCTTTAAGGGTTGGTGGTTTGATCATGTCAAAGTGTCCTTGGGCAAGACACTGAACCAAAAATTGCTCCCGATGGAGGCAAGCACCTTGCACGGGAAACCAATCTGTAAAAAAGTACTTTGTGAACCGTTAAGGTTGAAAAGTGCTAGATAAGTGAAGTCCAATTGCTATTTGGTCCAGATGTCAATATTTCAAGAATGAAATGCCATGAAATTTTGTTTTCAGTTTGGGGGGATCCCATGACTGGGCCAGACTAGGCATTTCTGGCACAGTATCACCTACTTCCGAAGTGAAAATTAAAGGCAACACAAACAATTTAACTGTGAGACCAACATGCTATGGCTTGTGGCCTCCACCAGGGTTTGCTTCTAGCCCTCATTTGTGGTTTTGGTCAATTTACTTGACAACTACTGGGTTGCCATGAATTTTGGCAACTCTGTCTCAGGACAACTTTGGTGATCCTAAACTTTCTCTGGCGCCATCCTCACGTAAATTTTAATGTGTCCAATACTTTGTGACCACGTACCTCCAAAACCGAGGACATTCCCATCAGCCTCAGCTGTGTTTTGTATCGAGTGCCAATTAGCAAATTGCATGCCGACATGCTAAACAAGACTTACAACATGATAAACATTACACATGCCAAAACATCACACATGCTAAACTTCTGCACGTTAACGTCACTGAGCATGTTAGCGCGCTGATTTTGGCCTTAAATGCAAAGCATCAGACTAAGTCTACATCATGACTAGACTTAATCTTCCCCACTGTGTACTATGTCAAGAAAAACAAAATTAAAATCAGGACTCAGAGGTCATGGCATCCACCTAAAAGTTAAAATATTAAGTGAAGTGTTCATTTGCTAGAGACAAACAAGACTGTAAATTGAAAGTTAGCATAAAGAAATATTGAGCGTAAACATATATAACATGCATGCTTGTATGTGTCTGGCCACATGTGCAGCACTTGTGCACTGCAACTATGCCAACATGCATTTCATCTATTCATGAGAGATGCTACAGTATTACATCTTTGCTTTTGGGACAGTGACGGCAGAGTCCCAGAATTTCAAAGGGTCTGCCTGCATTTATGTCTTGACAAACACCTCTTTTGTGACTGAGCATTTTCATCATTCAATACATTATGTAGCCTACATGACACAAATTATACACTTTACAGAATAATGAGTCAATATGTGAAGCTTTGATAGAAAAACAGGCATGTCACCAGGCAGGAGGCGGCTTCAGGGTTCAGCCCCAACAGAGCCATATGACCTGTTGAAGCGCTTTTGACCAAGACCTGCACTGCAGTATATGAAAGTTGCTGTGCATAGAAAGACAGCTAAATCCAAAATATGAAAATATTTTGGTACTTTGACAAACATATTGTCATTGATTTTCCATATTGCATTTCCAACTCCACTTTCTACACATGACATCAAGTGCAAGTCAATGTGTCCTGGAAGAAGGATCCCTCCTCTGTTGCTCACCCTGAGAGGTTTCTTCCATGTTAAATTCTACGCATTTTCCCCAAAAGTTTAGCGCATCCGATTTTAGGCTCGAGGGTGTCATAGGCTGTACAGATTGTTTAGCCATTGAGGCTAATGTGCGATTTGTACTATGAAAGATAAAACTGATGTAACAAATTAATGCTGTGGAAACAGGTTGACTGATTCTACAATGCACCTTTGCACACACATACCTGTGTCTTTTATAAAAGGTTTGGAGGCCATTATCACATCGGCAGAAGGGGAGAGAGCTTTTTGTCCAGCCTGTAATGAAGTCATAGCAATATCCTGGTAAATTGAAGGGT
Source organism: Gadopsis marmoratus (assembly GCA_036023855.1). Lineage (NCBI taxonomy): Eukaryota > Metazoa > Chordata > Actinopteri > Centrarchiformes > Percichthyidae > Gadopsis > Gadopsis marmoratus. The sequence goes on from JAVQJF010117548.1 coordinate 4,842, forward strand.
AAAACATACAATTAACATGAAAACATCTGAGACATTTTGCTGTTACACAACAAATATCTGCTTGAAGAATAGACTGTTTCCACATTTTACACAGTTGCTCACATTCATAGGAGAATGAAAGGACAAACGCAGAACATTTTAAGTTTAAGCATGATAAACAATGTCCCTGCTAATATTAGCTGTGTAGAGACAAACAATTATATGTGTCTCCGTTTGCAGCAGTTCATCAGTGAACGCAATTAAAATGTGTTTGTTCCTCGATTAGTCCCCTTGGGAGAACAGCCAAGTGGCACGACTTGTTTTTCCCCCCTCTCCCTTGGATCCCAGCACGGCTTCCTATGGGCTCTACACCCTGGAAACTGAGTGACAACATGGGCCATTTTAGCTTTGAGGTCAATATGCAGAGTTCAACTGGAAAAACTGGAGATTAGTTTCCAAGAGGATATTCAGTCCAGACGAATTTGATGCAAGTGCATCAAGATGTGATAAATCATGCTGTAAATCACACTTCCCTGTTGGTCTGACTGAATATTTATCATGTTGTACTGGTGAATCATGTGCAAGGTTTAATTATAGGACTAGCAAAATGATAGCAAAAGGACCCAAAGGCAGCAGCACTTGCTGTGAACATTAGACAATTTCAGAAAAGGCATAATCTTTACTAGAGACTATTTTCTATGAATGTCATTTAATTACACGGTGTCTGTTGAGAAGCTACAGAAAATCTGATAATGTTTTGTGAATCATTTTGTAATAACCAAACCAACCTTTTAGAGACTGTATAGAGATATGTGAGATTTGAAAAAATAGGTTAACTGTTTTGATTGACCAATATATTTTGATAAACAAATTCACTTATATTCATCAAAATAATTGTTAGTGTGGACATATTTATAACATTAACAATTCATGCATAAAAAGAACAGAAAAATCAAAACATCACCTGCATCACCCTGTGATTCCTTGTGCACAAATATCAAAGTTCTATTTAACTGAACTTAAAAATCACTCACATTCATCATTTAAAAGAGAAAAATCAGTGATGTTTCTATTAGAGTTCACTCACCTGCGGTGCAGTTTGTAGGTTTTTGTCAGCTGTGGCTGAAGCAAGTAAGCGCTCACTCTCTGGTGTTACCTTTCCCTGCTGTTCTTTCACCTCCCCCTTTCGCTTCCTGCCAGCAGCACTGTAGGTGCAACGTAATAAGTGCGAACTCTCACCTGCGCACCTATACTAAGGGGATAGGCGGAGACTAAAGGCCTGCTGTTGCTCGTTGAGTCTAAAGATGTCCCAGAATTGATTTAATAAAATACTTCTACCTTCAGACTATTACATGATCACTTAATACCACCTTACTGTGTGTCAACTCAACATAAATGGACACTTGCTTTGAGTTAACTACAACTGTGCACCTGGCAATTAAAGATTTACTAAAGTAAACAATTGATTAAGCCTTTACTATCCTATAAAAGTACAGGTGGGATTTCAGTTCTGTGTGGGGTGTGTTGTCTAGAGAACCTCCTGGTTTCTCTTCAACACAGTGAAATGAGACCCCCTCTTCCAGCCATAAAGCCCCCACAGACTACAAATCCCTCTTTGTGGCCAAAAGAACATGGAATTCTTGGCACAACACAAAAGGCACTTGCACAATTCAGGTGACAGAAGTCCTTCCTTTCACCACAACTGCATGAAATGAGATATAGACATTCGAGGGTGATTTCTAAAATTCTGAATGTGGTAAAATCAGACCTGTCTTTAAACTGTATTTGTAAGTCATAATATTCCAATTTATAGAGATCCTGATACATAATGACAAAGACTACGTATCCAAAAGACTGAGCCTTTATCATCTGGGCATCACTGCTGTTAACAGTTTGTTGACTGCTGTAATATTTCATTTTTTCATGTCTGCCTTAAAACAATACTAAGGTCCATATATATACACACATTGAAAGAGTTTTCAGTAGCAGTAAATGTTCCTTTTGTCTTTTTGTCCATTTATGCACAGTACTCGTACTGTGCATAAATGGACTCCAATGATATGAAACTTCAGCAGTCGGAGTTAGACAAAACTGGGTATCTTCCAATGTTACAGCATTTCTAGTACAAAAGTCGCTCTTTGTGTCTCCTGGACAGCGTTTCTTATAGCTCAAACAGGGTATTTACATTAAAAAGACAATCTATTGAAAATAACCACTTACTTTGTGTAACTCATTCTGATGAAGCCTCACATTAGAGTCGGCGGAACTGTAGACTTTGTCCCCCATCACTTACACTGGAATAGTGTTCACTGTCTTTTCACAGCCAGTATGGACAGCAGGATCTGCTTTTCAACTATTTACTAGCAGAAAGGCGCTCACATGTGGGTAATATAGGAAGACAGGCAACAGTGACTAACGAGGGAATCAGGGGCAGGTGAACACTGGGGAACAGGTGTGGCTAATCAATGTAACAGGAGGGCAGGAACTGCACAGACAGGAAGGATGCCAAAATAAAACAGGAAACACAGACAAAACCCAGGAGCTGTAACAGGTTTCACTATTTTACTCAGTGTAAAAGACATTAAGAGTTGGAACACGCAAATAGAAATGTATGCTGTCACACTATGGAAATGTAAAATATGCCGCCAATTACATGGGAAATAAAGTGTTTAATCAAGTGTTAGGAATGGATGGACTGAATGTGCCAAAACACACATGGAACAGATGGAAGCTGACAGTGAGTCCCGCCTCCTCCGACATGGTAACAGTCACACTGCATGTGGAGGCTTCTTCACATTGTTTATAAATAAGGATCAGTAGGCCAAATTAAGCAGCCTGGATGCAACTGGACCACGTAACTGCATGACTAAGAAGATTAGACAAGATTTACCTACCCCGCAGTCGTCAGCAGCAGTATTCACACAGACTTGGTGCATAGCAACAGGTCAGTGAGCCTTGTGTGCCACATTAGCCTTCACTATGGAATAAGGCAGAGACCCAGTGAGCAGAAATGGGCGCTATCATTTCCTTATGACCTCACAACCTACTGTTGAGCATCTGGCAAAGGTCAGTGTCCGACTCTGTCTATACATTTTCCAATAGAAAGCTTCCATCCATGTTTCTGTTTTTTCCATGTGTTTGTTAGTTTATGGTGTCACAGCATGGCAGCATCCATCTACACAGAGCCTACTTTCTTCAGCAGCTACACCTCACCATTTGGACTCATTAGACCACAGTTTCAGCTGAATTACTTCAGCCCTTTATGTGCTGTAATAGACAAATCGCATTAACAGTAATTCATTCCCCAGTCAGAATACCACAATGTGAGGTGAACATGCGTCGACATGACGGCATATATCGTGCAGACTGCGTTTAGTTGGACATTCAAGGGGATACTGTGCACCTGCAGGTTCCTCTGGGTGAGTGCGTGCTCTGTGATATATGTCATTCGTATTGAAATGTGGACATCTCGTCACTAAACATTTTGATAAGGTGTGATTTTTATGGGGATGCATAATCCACCTTTATTTACATTGCAGATATGCCCATACAATGCAATCAAATTCTTGCCACGGGAACAGCACATTACAGAGGACACAGGCAGACAGCTGAGACAACCTGTGGGTGAGGATCAACGATAACAGTTGCCCAATGAAGTCCTACTATTTTAGGACTTCCATTTGAAAAGACTTTATTTAACTGGCTTAGATCTATTCACAGAGGCTGGTGTGTTCTAGCTTCATGAGGTTTAAATGTGCACATTTGCAAGTAGAGATATGACGTGATGACCTGATTTGACTTTATTTGTCAGGCTCTGAAAGTAAAGGGATTGCAGCCATTCCGGGTAGCCCTGACCGTACAACTTCCCTTCATAAAAGACTAACCAAAACCGAGAAAGAGATACTGTCACTCAAGACCAGAATCGCCTGCGAGAGAGCATCATGGGACAGGAGGTTTGCAGAGCTGCAAAGAAAACAGGAAGAGCTACATAGTCAGGTATCCTTATGACTGTGTGTTTGAAGGTGTGTCTATGACTTCAGTAATGATAACTTGTCGGCTTTACCTTAGCTAGCCTCTCAGGCTGGAGGGTTGGTGAAAGAGGAGAGTTGTGATGACCAGGGAGAGTCAGGAGAGGACAACGGAGAAGTATTTGAGAGGTTTTCAAGTAAATGACAGCAACACACACCGAGTTCATTCAGGGGTTTATATACAAGCATGCTTTTGAATTCGATATGACTAGTTAACTCCTATCCTCTGATGAACAGGTGATCTCTCAAGAATGACGTACCAGCACAGAGGGCCTGAGTTGTCAACAAGAGGCGAGACTTATGCAAGCAGTTTGTCAGGCAGCCGGTTATCCTCATCATCGGCACTGAGCTCAAGACCTGCCTCCTCCTCATATTCAGCCACCAGGTACAGCCAGTTGTGGAAGAAGTACTAAGATATTTTACTTAAGTAAAAGCAGCTATACCACAGTGTAGAAGTACATGCATCAAAACATACATAAGGCACAAAAAGTACTCATTATGCAGAATGGCCCATTTCACAATAATGCATACTATATTGTCGAACTACAATTATTGATGCATTAATATGTACATCAGTTTAATGTTGCAGCTGGTGAAGGTGGAGTTTATTCTTTTACTATATATGCTGCTGGGTAGCTTGTGAATATCACAAAGGGATCAATAAAGTATTATCTTCATCCATAGTAATAGCTAATACTTTATTGATTATATTTTGTATTATTAATATGAATCTGCAGAGTAACTTGTGAAATTACAGTATAGATGCATGAAATGAGAAAGTACCTCAAACCTATTATGCAAGAACAATACTTGAGTAAATGTACTTAATTACTTTCCAACACTGGGCGCAGCTCTAAAAGGAATAGTTTGGCAGAGAGTTAGACGAGAAGATTGACCATTCTCCTATCTCTATTACAGTGAGATCAGTCTTCTTATCTTACCGTCGAGCAGAAAGCGAATACGCCTTTATCCCAAAATGTCAAACTACACTGCATGGTTTACACGATTAGTAAACATTACTTTACCAGTTAGGTATTTTTAATAACATAAGGAGAAAAAACACCCTCCATATATGATGTAATATCACTAAAGCTGTCGATTAAAGTACCATAAAATTGATCATAGTCATCTCTGTCTTTGTTCTACTGACTGAACCCTCTCTTCCTCCAGTGTGAGGTCATGGAGGACATCCCAAGGGCCTCACAGGGTTTTTGTACCCCACTCCCCCATGGACCTGGAGCTGGGTCACCGGGTCAGGATTGTGCTGCCGTCTGGACGGATCAGCACAGGAACGCTTCGTTTCCTGGGCCACCTGCAGGGGGAGGCAGATTTCTACCTTGGGGTGGAGCTGCAGACACCTGATCACGGATTTCATGACGGCAGCCACAGGGGACACGGCTACTTTGAATGGTAACTGATCTCATCTTTTTACTGTGTGAACACAAGCAACATGTAGCTTCAGAATGCGTCTCAGGGTGTGCAACTTGACATTCAGTGTTGCACTGGCATTTATTGTATCCACCATTGTACTATCACTACGGTTTAAAAAAAAAGCAAATCAAATGTTTCCTACAAACCCTTTTCAATGTGTTCTGGAGCTTATTGGCCAGACGTTAATATTCCTACATTACAGATTTACACAGTACATTTAAATGAACTTGTAATGTAAAGGATCACCTGTTATTAATCTACAATTTCCAAAGCCTGGGTTAAACACATCCAATTACATTAAAGTGTCTCTGAAGGTATCACACTGCAGTCCTTAGGTATTTAACAGCCAAACAATGCCTCCAGACATACTTGAGAAAATCCTTTGCATGTAGTGGCTGAGCAGAATATGCAAATATCAGACTGAGGTAAACATGGCTTGCTCAAATTACAGCATTTATGAAGTGAGGCGTGAACCTGAATTGTGAGCTTGCCCTGCAGCAATGACATATTTGACACACTGTTGTTGGAAACAGGGTTTAAATCTAGCCTTTTCTTCATTAACCCAAGTAAAATAACACAATAAGCACATGAACTGTAAAGAAAGACTGGTACAACACTAACCTTACAAGCATGTAACACAAGACGTTCTTTTTATTTTTTTAGTGACATGTTTTTCCTATACATGCTTACTATGAATGTATCTTAGAGTATATATTTACAAAGTGATTTTCTAAGAGAACATAAATCTGCATGTTCACAAGAACTGAATTCCACATTTCTAATTTTCCAATCACACAGTAACCCAAATACTAGTGTAGTATTACAGCAACACTTGCTCCGAGTATGTTTCATGAAACTGATCCTGATTTCCTGGAAACGGGTGAAAATACAATAAGCACATGCTGTACTGTAGGCCGATCCTACAGATGGGTAAACTAAGTGAAGATATTTAAAACCACTTCTATGTGCTTTTGTTTTTGGATTTCCTCATGTGTTTTGCCCGTATTTCATTATTTCTCTTTCTGTCCTTTGCAGCAAGCCTGGCTATGGTGCCTTTGTACCATTCCACAAACTACTGATGGCCTGGGAATGACAAAAGTACAGGCTGTCATGTAGAGGAGCTGCCCATCTGGATCCATGGAAAAACGGCCAGCTGAATGAATGCAGAACAGCAGTTACACCCATGGATTTGATACCTTATTATACTGAGATACAAATTTGTATCAAAGCATATACATAAAAGATATGTACGTCATGTGTGTCTTGTCTGTTATTCCCAATAAAACACAAGTGTCTTTATCTCACATGGAAATGCTGAATTTCAAGCATGAGCAGACTTACGAAGAATGATGACCATAGGTCTTAAAAACCTGTTGAGCACTGTGACCATGTTTGTTTTTTCTTGCCCTGAGCTAAATGCTCACAATGCTAATGCTAGCATGTTAATTTTTAGTGGGTATGTTTACCATATTCACCATGTCAGTTTAGCTTGTTAGCATGCTAAAATTAGCACTAAACACAAAGTACAGCGGAGACCATTGGCAATGTCAGTAGCCTTTTGTAGGTACGGTATGTGGTGTCAGGGGATCCTTTTCTGGGCACCATGAACATGTGTTTGCCAAATTTCACAGCAATCCATACAAAAGGTGTTGAGATATAAAAACAACAGAAAACAAGTCAACCTGATGGTGGTGCTACTAGAGGTCAGGGGATAACCAAAGTCATTGAAATTCAGCTGGCACCATGAACAACATTTCATGGCAATCCATCAAATAGTTAAAAGGACCTTTTCAGAAAATTAAGTCTGTGCCTTTCAACAGTAACTCCAGAATAACCAAAAACGTTGTTGGCAATTGGCATCCATCTGTCACATAAGCATACATACGCACACAAACACAGGCTGACCTTTCCCTTCAGAAGCTGGAAAAACAAAATGAGTTCCGGATTTGTTCCCGCTTGCCACATGAGCTGCAGAGTGGAACATTTCTTAATTTAGCCCAAAACAGAAAAATGGTTGTAGTAGAATGGCCTGTGCACAGGAGACATAATTGTTAGTATGAATTCTAGAAAATGTGTTATGACATGAGTGCTAAGGTCCTCACTTGCTGATTAACCTTGGAGGCATATTTACAGATGCATTAGCTAAGATCAAGAAAGACGGGTACAGCACTAGCCTTCCAAGTAACACATGACATTCTTTATTTTTTTTTGTCACATGGGTTTCCTATACATGCTTGCTATGACTTTATCTTAGAGTATATATTTACGAAGTGGTTTTCTAAGAGAACATGAATCTGCATGTTCATGAGAACTGAATTCCACATTTCTATTTTTCAATCACACAGTAACCCAAATACTAGTGTAGTATTACAGCAACACTTGCTCTGAGTATGTTTCATGAAACTGATCCTGATTTACTGGAAATGGGCAATGACACAGCAGCAAATTACTTTCACTAGTGTTCTTGATTTTCTAGTAAGATTAGGATTTACTGTAAATCCTGTATGTTAAAATGTACTGTAGCAGCACCTCACAGAGATAACTGCAGTGACAGTAAAAGTTAAAGTAATACTTTATACAGTGATTCCTTATTGCATGAGAATTTCATTTTGGACAAATATTAAAATACATCACATCTGACACAATATGCATCAACAGTCAAAACTCTAGCATTCTCTATCATAATTAGTTTTGGACTAGAGGCACTTTTCATCCAAAACATGGATGAGAAGGTCACATTTGACTTCAATCTCATACAAATGCATACAACTCAGAACAGATTATCTAAACTGTTCATAAATATGAAGGCAAATTGCACTTCTATAATGGCACATATCACTCTATCTACAGACACTACAAAGGCTTCTCAAGAGATTCTCTGTTTGCTATGTGTGTCAACACAAGTATCATGTCAGTTCTCCCAGAAGGGGACGCAAGGGAAGAACATCAGCCGAATCATCAGAATATCCCTCTTTGAGCCTTCAGGTTGAGGATCTCTGCAGCCAGTTTCTCCGCATCCATCAGATGTGGAAATCTTTCCATGACTGTATCCACCTGATGCGGGTTGAAGATGGCTTGCAGGTTCTTGCGAAGTTCCAACCTTTGTGGGTCAAATGCAGCAGAGGAGGACTGTTGTTGGCCCCAGGGATGGTACAGATGGCCTTTGTTATAGCAGCAAGAGTTGTGGGAGTGGGAGGAATGGGCCGGAGAGGGGAGACTACATGCTGTTCTGGCTTGGGGCAGCTCCAGAAAGGGATCTGACCAGTACTTTTGCTGATGATGTGGGGCTCCGCTGTAATGGAGATGGCTGGGGAGGCTGTGTGGGTGTGGCACACCAGGCGGGAACATGTGAGGAGGGTAGGTGTCGTATTTGGGTTGACCCTTGGAGTCCAGGTTTCTATGATGTTGCTGATGAGCTATTGAGGGGACCACATGGTAACAGCACCTGCAGGACTGACTGGTGTTATTTTTCTCTAAATGCACTGAGGCATGTCTGGGTCCTGGGAGAGCACTTTGCTGCTGGGGCCGGAGCCTGTGGGGGCTGCTGAGACAGTGCGAAAAGTCAGAGTGCTGGCTCTCATAAGAGCCGAGGCCAGAATCCAGGTACTCATGAGAGATGCTGGCATAGTAATGATTGGGCATCGAGTGAAGCCCAGGCCACTCTTTCTGAGACTGGCTTCCTGTTACAGAACAGGGCATTTGATTCAGACTTTGTCTAGGATCCTCCCAGTACAGCAGTGTCTTTTCACTAACCTGACTGGAATTTGAAGAACTTTGCTGGTCCCTCGTGTACTCCCTTGTGTTAGAGTCGTGAGGATGGGTAACGGTATTATGAGCAGGCCCAGGATCAGATTGAAGCTGTCTGGGTGATATTCTGGCATTTTTCTCTTCTTTTACAGTGAAAATCTGGGCTTTCTCTCGCAATTCATCAGCCAAGGACAGGTAGGACTGGTTTGTCCGCTCTGGATGATAGAACTTACATTTTATGCCGTAAGTGCATTTTTTGTCTGAGGAAAACAAAAATGAACACAAACAAGTTATAGGTCATCTCATTTGGCGACGACATTCCTTCCTTGTCCGAAACCTCTAAAAGAATGAAAAGTCTAACAATACACTGTAAAGATGCTATATAAATAATGCTATATATTACACTAGAAGGGTTCTTCTTCCTGAGATCTGCGCTAATCATATCTTACCATAAGGACAGGGCTGTTTCTTTTGCTCCGTAGGCAGAGGCTTTTTCCTAAGGAAGTTGTCGAGACTGGGGCCATGGCGACCCAGGGGGTCATCTGGGGGCATGAACCTGGACAAAAAAACCCCAGAAATGACCGATTGCTGATTTCTTCATTTACTTCCGTAATTATGTTTCCCTGATTACACCCGCAAGATACAAAATGCCCTCTGGAGCCGCACTAAACAGCATTCTTGGAAGGAAAATGTGAAACCCGTCAGGCTCAGGTAGAAGAACAGGCTGATTGCTTACTTGTCATTCACAAAGGAGTACATGAGGAGCCTCTCCTCGATGCATTTTTTCCACTCAGGTCTTTCTCCTTGGAGGTCACGGTAAGTGTCATTGGATACGATCACTCCATCCGACTCATACGCCAACTTCACTATAAAGCGGTCATCATAGCAAACCACTCGCTTACCAGCAACACGCCGCGATGGAGTGAAGACCACTATTTTCCGTTTTTCAAGCGCACTCAGGATGTGTTGATCTGAAAGTGCAAACAATCATTAGTCAGATGGCTGTGGAGACACAGTGTAGAAGCGCAACTTGTATTCAACCCTTTTACATTGTATTTTACTGAGGTTTGCCATAGTTTAAGTGTGTAGCTTTGTTATGGAACATGACAACTGCACAGTCAAAATACAGAAACAATAACGCTTATGAAAAAAAATGCAATAAACCTTTTACAAAGCCCCAGCAGTGAGTCATAGAAAAAAATCATTGTCACTATCCCTATGTACATGAGATCATATTACTCTACCTGCGAGGTGAGTGAGTGAAAACATAAACGTAAAATGTGGAAGTTAGAAGTGGAATGAAATGAACCATGAACCATGAAATCTGTACGAATAAACAAGAGGCCAGGTTACATGAAAGCTAGACGTTTGTATGGTTGAGCTAGTGATTTTCAGACGACAATACAGTCAAAACACACTTGACACAACTACGTGCTTCTCTTTTTCTTTGCTGTCTTCACTTAGCCTCTTGCTGTAGATGATTGTCAGCAGTTAACCACACAGTTTACTCCAAGTAAACTAGGTGTGGAAGAAAAAACACAGCTGGACTTCCTGATGGGACTTTCCCACGAGTGACTACAAGCTGATTTTTACTTCCTTGTTCGCAGGTTGAAAATAGAACCTTTGGAATGCTCCACCCAGACTATAGTTACTACATAATGACGGCCATAAGGTGATGATGCATCCGTTTTAAAAGGAAGGACCCTTCATTATATACTTGTTGCTGTTGGAGTTGTCAGAGGTCAGTTTGAAAAGTTTGAAAACATGATGCATTAAGACTGAATAAAGGGCAGCGTCTCTGCTCGAAGAGATGGTGTACTGTAGACATGATATTAACCTGGATTGTTACACCCAAAAACGTCAGTGACTCAGCTGTCAGAAATGTAGAGCCCTTTATTGTGTTCTACTGCCAGAGAACTACTGGGTAGAGAGATGAAATCATTCTTGATGTACGCCCGCACTTCCTTTTGTCTTAGCTTCGCACTGAACCATAACTCGGTATCTAATTTGGTAAACCTCTATTTCGCAATATTGACGTCCATGCTTTGGCATGAGTTCAGTAGTTCTGCCTTTGACATCATTACAACATTATCTCATGGCTGCTGACAGAATGCGTCACAGATACAGGAATATGCATATCTACAGCTACAGTATTTAAGTGGTAGTCGTATTCACATTTCTCTGTAAAAGAGAAACTTTATAGAGGGAAAACAATCTCAGTGAATTACCTGAACTTCAGGGGACAAAGCAAAAAAAAAAAAAACTGACCCTTATTTAGAATAAAATGTGTTAATTACTGAGTTTTAGAGGTGCTGGTAGGTGAATTTGTTCATTGCCAAATATCACTGTTACACATAGCCAAGCTAGCTGTTTGGTCCTGTTTCCAGTCTTTGTACTAAGCTAAGCTAACTGGCAGTTAGAGAATCAGGGAGAGCCGTTGTCAGCTCAGCCTTCCTAGTCAAAATCATATTTAAAGGCTGCAAAAAGCCATGGAAATCAAAATCATCATAATCTGATAGCTCAAGTGTAAATAATAGGCTGCAGAGCTATTAACCTTATGGCAATACCATTTTATTATGGTTTAGCCAATGAGATTGTTTCTGCTTCGCCCGAGAAATGTCTGTGTGGCTAAACTATCTCCAATCTGCTTGACGAGAACCATCTGTCTGCTTGGTTGTACACTTGTTGTATACTCACCTGTTATGGGGGTATCAGGTCTGGGCTGCTCTTTGCGCCAGGTGGGAACAAACACAACGATGCTATTATGACCTCTGTCCAGGAAAAAGTTCACCGACAGCTGGATGCCTTGGCATGAGAACACTTCCTTGTTGCCATGACTGTAAAACAAGAATGTGAGACAACATGAGTACAAATAATATGACTGTGAATTAAGTGAAAAGGTGCTGTAAAACTTTAGTTGATCTGTGCAAACACCACATGCCTTTGAAGGTTCCCTCAGACTATTACTCATATTACATGACATATCTATTGAGAGGTGGGGATTTTGAGGTGTGTGCATAGAATTTGCATATTGCTGCACTGGCCATTACATGCATGCACAGACAGGGTGGTGTAAACCCTTTTTAAACAGTCAAGTGACACGGCAATGGAGGAAAATGCATGTTCCAGCATCAGAGTGGAATGACAACATGGCAATGAGCGATGGCGGTTTGAAACATGTTATTTCACAGGTGCTTTACCTGGTTGGTAAAATTACGACTTATTAATGGAGTAAACGATCTATGATCCCATAAAAGAGAGGAAAAAAAAAAAAACTTAAAAAGATGACCTCATGGCAACATTGCTGCCGTCGATAACAATGGGCCTCAATTCTGCATCTGTATTCTTCCGGTCGCCGAGTTGAGGTGCGATTCTGCAGGGTCCAAGTGCCCAACTGGGAGGCAGCAGAGGGTCCTTTTGGCCCGTGCTCCTCTCATCACTGTCAGAAGTGGACATGCAGGGTGCAGTACCGGTCCTGCATCGGACCAGCTCTCCCAGCACCGCGTTGGTGTCTGTGCTTAGGCCCAACTTCCTCAGAGCAGCCTTCACCTCCGATGAGGAGTAACCCAGTTTCCTGAAGAAGTCCACTCTGAGCAGGAGCTCCTCGCTGTCTGGTTCGAGCAGGTCCGAGGCTGAGCTCTGGCCGACAAGTGCCTGGTCCATCCTGGAGCATCTGGGCCTCTTTTCAACAGCATAGAAGATATACTACACAGCTTCAGGGTGATTTTCATCGACTGACTGAAGAAAAATCACATTTAATTAGGAATACACGTTTATGTGACATGATTCAACCTCTTAACATCCAGTTTTCCCCTTTCTGTTTCCCTTAAAGTAGCATTAAGACTGTAAAAATAATCTGTCAGATAGAGTGCTATAAATTTTAAATTGACTTGTTCCAGCTCTTCATTGAAGCTGTAAGTTGTTTACAGCGAGTTAACTATTCAAACCCAAGAATACATATCAAACTGAAAACGTCTACATGTCCTGTGTATCGTTTTAAACACATTTCCCCAAATTTCAGACATATGTGGTGTTTGGAAACTATGGTAACACAACTAGACTTTAATCTAGACCATTCTAGACTAGACTAGAATAGTAAAGACTAAACTTTACCTCTGAGTTGCGAGTAATAACTACTCCACCATTGGCATGTTAAGGATTTCCATACAGTGCATTCTAAAGCGTTGGACTGCCTTTAGTTCTGCAAGAACTAAGTAGTCCATCCATCTGCAACCATCGCTTTTAAGCAATAAAGACATGACTGAAAAAAAGAGGTAGTCTAAGGTAACTGAATATTTTGGGAAACAAGGCGTCTGATGACGTCAGCTTGGACTCTAGGATATTATTATATTTTATACACCACACAACTGACCGATTAATCAAGAAAATATCTGTCAAATTGAGATAATGAGAACAATCGTTGGCGAGTCATTGTAAGTGCTCTCATCAACTACATCTACCAATCATTTCTAGTTTACTGTCACGTCCCATGATGTGGCGCTGATGGAGCAACATTTAGGCGTGAAAAGCTTCATTTTATGCAAACGTCCGTGCGCACGCGGACTATGCCGCAACTGTCACTTTCACGTCCAATAGTCAGGAGTTAGAATCAAACGTTAAGAGACTGAACGAGGCCTCCTCACATGCGGTGCCGCGTCCTCCGCTTTATTCTCAGTGTGCGTCAAATGAGCAGACGCCGCTCTGCGCGTCCTGTCACCTGCGAGGACGTTGCAGCGGGAAACGCACCCAGTGCGAACATCTGCAAGCATCCAGGCGTCCGCCGCCCGCCGGCAGGCCGCTTCGTCAGCAGCCGGGTCTCCGACAACTTACCTCCGCCGCGTCCGTCTCCCCGCCGGGTTCCATGTGTCAGCTGGAGCCACTCAGACGTCCTGTTAGTGGTGCAGGAACGTTGACACGCCTCGTGGCGCCTCCCTCCATGGCCTTATCCTCTGGATACATCAGAGATAAGATAAAGGGTTCGTCGTTCCGTCCCCTTTGGCCGTCAGCCAGACCCTTTGCTGTAAGGTTAAGGGCGTTATAGCTGTTAAAAAAAAAAGAAAAATCCCCCAATCAATTTAATTTATTCATGGAGCAAAGTGTGAGAATTTAAACGAGAACGAAGCGACAGAAAGAGTATGGTCGCACTAGGGAGGTAAAATGATCTGTACACTTAACTTGACAGACGATCCAATGAGAAGATCCGCGTGAGGAGCAATTCGGTAGTTTGGGGCAAAATATAAAATTAAAATGGTTTTTAAGTAAAACCGAAAGGTTGAGAGTGAAACAACGATCCTGTCATTTTTTATTTTATTTTTACATAAAAAAAAAGAAAAAAAATCACATCGGGGACAAGACGCCCACTAGTGGTTTGGGGGGGCAAAATCACTAAAATCCACCTCACCTACATTATACTGTATTATGTTTCCATGGCCACTCTGCTATGCTACTAGCTTGTGTGCTATTAGAGGAAAGCTTTGTAATAACAAAGCTTTATGATCATGTCTGTAGTTTGTGGCAAAGTAAAGGGTTACGACTTCAATACTTTTCTACCTATCAGGTTTTATTAAGATCAGAAGAAAAGTTAAAAAGGTTTACAGGGAAAAATATGGTAGATTTTGCAATTCAAATGATTCATTTTGCACACATGGCAGTGGGGTCTGTGGGACCACAAACAGTGAGGACACATTACCCCCCCAAACTGTGTTGGTATGAAAGCTCAAACTGTACATACCTACATTCAGTAGAGGGAATTCCCCCATTTTTTTACCCTGTATATTATAGGGTATTACTGAAAAAGTAACCACACACATTACAACTACTGTGTACATACAGCTCGTGTCTGGTTGTGCTGTAATTTGCCCTCTAGATGTCCCCCTTGCTCCATGCTATCTGGCTTTATACCTCTCACTGGGGAGGCTATGGAAAATGTTGGTCTGCAAATGGGTGTGGCTTCAGTAGACTGGTGGTTAAGTTGTGTGTCTGTGTGTGTGTGTGTGTGTGTGTGTGTGTGTGCATTTGTAAACAACCCTTTGTGTACAGGGTTAATGGCACGGTCGAGTTGGGATCACACTGCGTGCAGCTGGTTAATGGCATATACAGAGTTGAGTTCCGGAGAGTGGAGAAAGTAATCAGGGCCAGTTGGCAGGCGGCTGCCTCCTCTGAGGGCCCACACCACTGGTCCCAGGTGTCTGCAAGGCCTGATATTACTGCAGGGCAATGAGCTGCAGCCAGCAGCGATGGGGTGGGGTGAACACACACACACACACACACACACACACACACACACACACACACTGAAGCTAAGACTGAAAGACAGAAATATACAAAAAGTGCACGCACATAAATTCACACCTTTGTACAAGTGAATTATCCATGACTTTATGTGTGGGAGAGTTTCCAAGTGCATTATGAAGAAATATCAGTTGCATCACACTTGGCATGAAGGACTGCTGGACAGTTTTTACTGAATCCAACCTATAAACGCTCCATCTAGCCAACAGTGGGCTGTGGTTGAGTGTATTGTTTTGTAATTTATGGCTAGATTATTTTGGAAGGCATTATTGGCATCCAGAAAGCTATTGTTCAGTAATGCTTGAACCTTGTTGAGAATCCATGCGCCCAAGATTGGATGAGATTAGTGCAGATTGGGTATTGTGAACATCAAACGCTTACTTCCCTAACATCTTGGGGGGAGGCATTACCCTGCTCAAAGGCATATCTTTTTCCTCCAGGCAGGTGTAGTTTGGCAAGGATTGTTAAACCTGAGACAGTTGATCAAATATTCAGCCAGGCTCATTGTGCTGCTGGGAGCTTTTGGATGTGGTTGGGATAGTGCCGTGCTGATAAAAAGAAAACCCAGCTTTGTAGTGCCTCAGTGCTGGCTTCCCTTTTGCTATTCCTTTCGTCGACTGCCCCGGTCAGCCGTCTGTCAGGAAAAAATAATTTTTGTATGATTTCTTTAAAAAGAACCAAAGGAAAGAAAAGGCAGCCTTTAACTGAAGTAATCCATCTTGCACCAGTGGTGTCAGAGTGATTCACGATTTCCAATTTAGCCATGGTTTGAATCTAAAGTAAATCAGGCAGGACGGCTCCACCCTTTGTGCAGCCGGACGACAAACCCTCGGTGACAAGAGCCTTCATATGAACATATCCCCCACATTCATCTTGTTCATTAATTACTTTAGACACCCCACTGCTTGTCCTACATAGATCAGCAAGCATAAACCTCCTGACATTGTTTGTGAGTGTAGAGGAGGCAAAGCATTAAAGCTGGCTAGGTGGCTATAGCATTGATAGAATATTGGACAAAGGAGCGACAGAATGGAGAGGGCCCAGGTTTTGAGTCTGAGTTTAATTAGATTTGCTTTGATTAGTGACAACTGAATTCCCTGAGCAGGATGTGAGCACAGAATTGCAATGCAGTGACTACTCCTGCCCACTGCTCATGGACATCTACCCAGCGAGATGTGCTCTGGAAGCATTTATATTTATCTAGAACTCACGTACACGCATTTCTTTTGGCTTTGGTTTGCCAACCTTCTTGCTGGCTGGCAAATAATTAACAAGGTGTTTTTCGTACCTCTTTAAAATGTTATTCTATTGTACATAATGCAGCCTTCCCTGTCATACTGCCAAATGAAGGAGACAAAGGTAAATTAATAAGATATGTTTAAAAGCTGCTATTCTTTTTTTTATTTTAACAATGGATTAAATAACTATGGGTTATGTGAAAGGAATCGCTCCTAATGACAAACCCACAGAGAATTATCACCCAACTCCGGCAGCTCCCCTCAGATCTCATTGTTTTGGTTTTACAGCCAGCATTTTTGTCTGTCCACTTCAATTTAAAGCTGCAGTGATGCTATGATGCAGTTTCAGATCACTCCGATCAGCTGTAGCGCCCAATCACTCAAAGATTTCCAATAAAGGGGTTTGTCATTCCAATAAAGCCTTTCACAATGATGGGTCTCATGTATTCTTGCTCGTGCCTCCTCAGGGATCCTGAGCAGAAATAAGAGCATTTGAAAGGCCTTCTTGATGGTGGACTGGAATGATTTTCAGGATGTGTGTATTGTCCTCTATTCTATTAAAGGATTGGTTCAAACTAATTTAAAAAGCTTATTTTCTCCCTGACCTTTGCGGCATCTAACCATTCAGATAGTTTTGATTTTGTTTGCACAAATGAGATAATCAGTCTTTTTGTGTTTTCTTTACGAGAAACTATACATTTGTACTGTCCAACAACCATGCACTTGCTTCTTTGCTTGAAATAAATGTGGTTCAACCAGCCATAGATCATTTAAATATCATTGTGTATCCCGGTGCAGCTCCGGCCCTTGCAGGTGTATCCCCAGCATGAAGCCCCGGCCTCATCCAAGAGCACCAACAATTTTCAGATTAATTGTTCCTGTCAGCCCAGGTCATTTAGGGCTACCTGTTATTCTTCATATTACTCATATCTGCCCCAACAAAGGCGAACACTAGCAGCAATGCATGAGGACATGCAGGTACAAGCACACATGGTCACATTGTCACACGCAGACCAACAGACGTGGTCGCTAGCAAGCACAAAGACACACAAACAAAATGCCCAGCCTCATGTGTGATAGCAATTCATGCTCTGGCGTTCAGGCAGCGCTCCAAGGTATTCATTACTATTGATGTCAGAATCCACAACAAGAAGTGATGGCTGAACCTCCTGCAGTCTGTACTGTTTAAAGCCGAGCTCCTCTCCCCCAGCTGTTGCTCTCTGTCTTCACTTGGTAGGGGAGGCTGTGATGATTAATGCACTCTCTGCTGGGATCTCGGGGAAAGAACCTGGAGTTTCTGCTGAAGTGCTTCGCTCATATTGTGGTGATTCAGTCATACAATATCTACACTGCGGTGCAACGCTGAAAAATAACTGCATCAAAATTGAAAATCACGACGGTCTCGCATTCTGCCATGTGTGCTACTGTGCAGCCCAAGATAGATTAGGCTGGTGCCTGTTTGCTCCAAGTATTGTGTGGAATGAGCCGCTGTTTTTTTTCAGTTCCAGCTACCAATTCAAGTTTCTGAACCAGCATTTACCAGTCAGGAAGCTTATTGCCAGTGGGAGCTAAGCATAAAAAATGACACTGCATCATTGTTATTGGTTTATCATGGTGGTAGATTATGTTTATTATAAATAATAATGTTTGCGAGAATGTTAATAGAGAAGACTTTTCATTTTTACTGAGTAAATAAAGGTAAAATTGTTTATGGCGTGACAGCTGTTCTCTCTTCTTGCTTTCATTGCTTGATTACTCTGATATCTGTTCCCCTCAGGACTCCTGTTCTTTGCTGACTGCTCAGTGCTGGTGTTTAACCTGTATACTGATAACACAAACCTGATTCGGCTTGGTGGTGGTGCTGAACGCAGGAGATACCGCTCACCTCGGTGAGTGCAGCTGTTAAGCGACTCCTTCACTTCACTCCCTTCGCAGCCTGCAGGGTTGATAGCTTTTTTTTGTTAATTAAATAATGGTTAAATAGATTCTGATAACTTTTTATTTCTTCTACTCTCATGATATGCAGTAAGATACATAATCATTCCTGGATTTGGCTTCATGTACTAGAAAAGTAATACCTGATATTAAATTAAAACATGTATAAATTAAATCACAAAGCTGTGAATAATAATCACACATTAAATGTTCATACCTTTACTGAAAAATAACAAAACCATTTTTGTGTGTGCTGTACTCTAGTGGCCCAAATGGAGCACAACATGTAATTAGGGACAAGACTTGAATAGCTGGTGAACTTAACATTTTGCTGGCTTCATTGATTTCATTGTCATGCACTTCAGCCAACATCTGCCCCGAGTCATAGATGGGTGACAAAATAGAGTATAAACCTGAATAAAAGAGTGCAGAAACTTCCATACAGGGCATGAAGGGTCACTGATTGATTTGAGTACAAAAACGATGTGAATCATAACATTATGTAGCCCTTCACAATCACCAGATGTTATAGTAATATGCTAGACAGCAAAACATTAAATTAAATGAGGGAATATCTTTTGGAGGAAGGTAGTTCCATCACTCCAGCAGAGTTCCACGTGACTAAGAAAGAAGGAGCTAAGAAACTTTGGTTTTTCCTTCAATTTGTCAGCCATTTGCAAGCGCTTTAAATTCTCCTGCAGATCCACGCGTGGCGTACGTGTGTGAGAGCCTGAAATAAATGCTTGAATTTACAGACTTGATGATAATATACTCCTTCCCTGACCCCTTCAATAGGCTCCCTCTTCTTACAAATGTGACTCGACATTTTGATTATAGCAAGAAAAACACTGAAGAGGAAGAGGAAAATCCATTCTTAGTGGTAAAAGGCTCAAGTGTGCTTAAGAGAGAACAGCCATCAATTTCAATTGCGGGTGGGGAGGGAGGGGGGTGTTCTTTCTTTCTCTTTTTATGCCAGCTTATACCCACAGGGTCATGGTGGGGTGTTGACAGCTCTTGTGCTCCACTCTGTATGTGTGGGCATTAGTTTGCTGTCAGTAGCGCTACCATGGGGCGACTGTTGCAATCAGCTGTTAGATTTCTGATTCACACCCAGTGGGAGCGGACTCTCGGGAGCCGAGCTGCCAACTGGCTGGGATAATGTACAGTAGGCCTTGTGCCCCTACTTTGTCCTCTCTGACTGATCTGTGCTTTCTTTCTGGGTCTTTTCTATCTTTGGCCATCGACCAAAAGAAACTACGATTGCAACTAGCCATTTCTTTCTTTATTCCCTGATTGGCCGTTTGGTCTGTAAAAACTCAGAAAATGTTCATGGTTATTTTCCACAGCCCAATGTGAAAAGATATTCAATTATCGCAGTTATATAAAACAGAGAAAAAGCAGCAAAGTCTCACATTTGAGAAGCTGGAACCTGCAAATATTTGATTTGTTGTTATTATTATTATTATCATTTTCTCATTTCATCCTTATTTTAGTGCGTCTGCTGGCATAATTGTAGGGTATTGCTTCTTTATGATTTGCTTGCACATTTCCAGGTTAATTCCCATTCATTCATTCATTCATTAACCATACCGCTTATCCCGAAGTGTCACGGGGGGGGGG
>JAVQJF010117550.1:0-91566 GCA_036023855.1 Gadopsis marmoratus
ACGACTGACTCAAAGAAAGAGTAGTTCATTTTACTGAACGAGAGTTAGTGAACTAAGTCCGGTTAATGACTCGGTTATCCCATCACTACTGCATGCACAGCTAAGCTGCCGAGCCTCCGCCTGTGTTGTCGCATGTCCACATGACGGCGTTGAACGTCTGAAACGTCGCACTAACCCGCACCTGTACAGCCAGTGTCTCACCCGGGACGCACCCGGCAGCTTCTGTCCCTCAGCTCGCCGTCTGTGCAGCGCGTCATGTCGCCGACGGTAAAGAGCGTCAGCGTCACCTACGACCCCGTCAATGGGAACAACACCTTTACCAATGGCGACTGCGTGTCGGGTCGCGTCACACTGGACGTGGCCGAAGGCGGCAACATAGACTCCCTGCTGATTAAGTTCAAGGGGAAAGCCGACGTCTTGTGGACCGAGAACTACGGCCACGTTGTTATCGTGTACCGCTCCAAGGACAAGTACTTCAGCGTTAAACGTTACTTCATCCGAGGCAGAGGAGGCAAAGGTACGTGGGCCGAGTGAGCATCAAAGGGATGAAGAATTCAACTCCTTTGCAGAAGCTTCAAAGCAAAGGCTCTCCGAAATAAACGGAATGGTCAGATGTCAGTTTGCGAAACTTAAAAAGTCTTTCTGGCTCGTTTTATGTTCGATAAATTCTGTATTTTGTTTAATCATTTATGTGAATTGAGAAGTTATTACATTGAATACGTTAATAGTAATCTGTTAAAGGTCATTTAATCATCTGATGCATTTCATGCTGATGCATATGGATCCATAGCGGTGCCATAAAAAAGAATAAATCTGTGAAAGAACAGTTTCAAGTCCCCACAGAATGGAAACGAAAACAAGTGAGTTGTAATAAGGAAGATGCGAACCAGACAGCGAAGAAATGGAGGGCGATGTGTATGCAAAATTACATACAAAGCAATTGTACAGTGTATTGCCCCTGTGCTCCACACACGGGTGCACCTGTTCAGCTGCTCATCACTGTTTCTAATCAGCCAGTAGCTGACTAGGCAGGTAGACATGGTCCAGATGATGCGCTGAAGTTCAAACACGAGCATCACAACGGGGAAGAAAGGTGATTTAAGTGACTTTGAACGTGACATGGTTGTTGGTGCCCAGGTCGGTCTGGTCTGAGTATTTCAGAAACTGCTCATCTTCTGCGATTTTCACACACAACCGTCTCAAGGCTTTACAGAGAATGGTCTGAAAAAGAGAAAATATCCAGTGAGCGGCAGCTCTGTGGGTGACAATGCCTGGTTGATGCCGGAGGTGAGAGGAGAGCAGCCAGACTGGTTCGGGCTTACAGAAAGGCAACAGTAACTCAAATGATCACTTGTTACAACCGAGGTTTGCAGAAGAGCATCTCTTAAAAACACAACACGTCGAACCTTGAAGCAGATGAGCTGCAGCAGCAGAAAACCACGCCGGGTTCCAATCCTGTCAGCTAAGAACAGGAAACTGAGCCTACAGTTGGCACTGGCTCACCAAAATTGGACAGTAGAAGATTGGAAAAAACGTTGCCTGGTCTGATGAGTCTCGATTTCTGCTGCAACATTCGGATGGTAGGGTCAGAATTTGGCGTGAACAACATGAAAGCCTTCTATCAACGGTTCAGGCTGGTGGTGTAATGGTGTGGGGGATATTTTCTTGGCACAACTTGGGCCCCTTTGTACCAAGTAAGCATCGTTTAAACGCTACAGACACAGTGGCCGGTGAGCGTAAACCTCACAAACCTTAACTCATTTTGTTAAGATTTGAATAAGCTTGGAATCATTCATTTGGACGACATAATTGTGATGTGTGATCATCTTGTCAAACTACAACTCCATCAAATTTCAGTAAAGGATTAGAGCCAAAATGTCTAATTGATTAATCAGCTTTTAAATCAGCAACTGTTATGATAACTGACTAGTTGTTTAAGTCATTTATTTAATATGCAAAAGTGCCAGTTGTATGGATTTGCTGCTTTAATTTGCCTTAAGTGATAGGAAACTGAACTTCTCTGGGGTTTACATGTCACCTTGGGCTCATGGATATTGTGATGGGCACTATTTTCTCACATTTTTTTGTTTTTATGTTCAATAGCTCAAGTAAATGTTAGTTGCTATTAACTGACTGTTCTGATTTTCCTCCAGGAGATGACAACCAAACAATACTGACAACCCAGAATGGAGAAGCATGTAAGCATGTCACAGTTCTGTCTCAGCCTGTGGTGAGCCGTAGTTGTGTTTTCTATTGTTTCAAAAAGAGGCGTCTATATGGGTTTAATCCAGTCAACAATTGCTTGATGCAGGTTTCTAATGCATCAGCTGTATTATGTTTTCTGCTTTTTATTGCTCATCACCTTGATTAGATTGTCATGTTAGCAGCTCCAGTGAGCTGAGGGGCCGAGACCTTGTTGACCACCCACTCTGTTGTTCAATCACAAACAGCCCCGAAGCCATTAGGAAAGTGCAACAAGTGTACATTTACTCTCTGCTACCTACCTACTAATAGCCCCTGACTCACTGCTGCAGGTGTGGGCAGCGTGGTCCAGATAAGAAACCACATCGTACCACCACACCAAATCCCCTTTCATCCAAACTACTAGATCCAACTTGATAACTTGTAAGGGTTGTAGAATAAAAACATGTCTGAACATCTTCTTTACAATAGCTTTACAATTTCTTGTTACTTTCCAGACAGCAGAGTTGTTGCCCCAGGATGCCATGTTTACCCATTCACCTTTCAGATCCCTTTCCAGTAAGTAATCATTCTTTTAATGGTTCCATATTGAGTTGCACAGATCATATCCTCTCCAGATATAGTTTTTAAACAATGAAAATATGGTACTTGCATATTATCTTCTGAAAAACATAATAGATCAACCTCAGGTTTTGCAACTATAGTTTATTTTGATAGAATATGTTTAAGTTAAAGCTCATAATTTATAGACCTACTGTTGATTCTGTATTCATTTGATCGCTTGCTTATGTATGTGCAGTGCTTAAAAAATGATTTCCATTCAATTTGTCACATTTTTCTAGCCTTCTGCTCTTGTGATTTAGGAATATTCCCTCCTCCTTCAGTGGGTCCGCTGGTAAAATTGTGTACTCGCTGGAAGCCAAGCTGAGCAGATCAATGAGGATTGACAAGAAAGATTCAACTAAGATAAACTTTGTGGCAAAGGCAGACCTGAACAGTGACGATGGCCTGATGGTATGTGCTGAGTTGCATTTTCATTCCTGTCCCCAGCTAACCGGTTACCGTCCGGGAACATCCCTTAAGGGTTTCCTGGTTACCTCCAAAGGTTGTGTAAAGGTTGCTGTTTTTTAAAAAACATTTGGACAACCTTCCTGGAACGTAAAAATTAATCATTTTGATAAAGATTTGTATTACTATTAAAATTAAATTGTATCTTTTGCGCAACTACATTTAAATGCTCAGTAAACGTTGAAGTTCAGTGGAAACTCCCTAAGGCAACAACACGCTAACTGTTGTTAATGAGATCTGATTTTGAGGGATGATAAACACATTTTGATTATTGGGGGTATTGTTGCAACAATGGTTCTGTGTTTATAGTACAATACTAATGAATAACTAGGACTGTGTTGTAAATTTTAGTTTTTATAATTACTGTATTATCACCGTTATTTCAATAAATTCAGATACGTTTTTTTAATTCTTTTGTCACTATTATTTATTTACTACTATTTTGCCAGTTATTCTGATTGCTCTTATTAGTATATTGATAGGCTGCCTAAAAAAATATTTATAGTGCTTTTGGTAGTAGTACAAGCAGGTGTACTGATTGAAAGTGTAGTTGCTGAAACGGAGGAAGACGGGACAACACTGAAGAGGTCGCCCCCGCCGGCCGCCCGCCCGAGAGGAGCTGGAAGAAGTTGACGCCAAAAGGAGCCCTGGTGCTGTCAGATGGCCCTGTTGCCACCGCTACACAGCGGGTTAATTAATGGTTAACGTAGCCATGAGATCCAATGATGCAATGATTTTTCAGTATTGCATTAATTAATCTGGTCTTCTTTCAGACACCACAGCATGCCTCTAAGGATAAGAAAATGAATGTTTTCACCTCAGGAACAGTAGCCATGGATGTGAATCTTGAAAAAATGGGCTTCTTCCAAGGTGAGAGCGCTCAAAGTGATATTGACACTTATTAGTCTCATACCAAGAGATGTTTTGACATTTCTGGTCTGGTTGGCAGGAGAGGGATTGAATGTTCTGACCTGCATTCAGAACAACCTGTCACGTGAGGTCAAACCCAAGTACTGTGTGTACAGGAAGCACAGCTTCTTTGCAAAAGGGAAGAGAAAGGTCTGTACTAAAGACCTCTTAAAAGAAGTGGGAGAGCCCATCCCTCCTTCTGCTGATGAGAAGGTCACAAGAGTCATCACCATCCCCCATGATGCGGAGCCCTCCATCCTCAACTGCAACATCATCAAAGTGGAGTACCGACTCAGGGTAAGCATCTTAATGACCGGGAGACCCCTAACCTGTTGTGAAGTACACAACACCTTTTAACAGTTTCTATGCTTAATTCATAAATAAAACTTCAATGCTATGCAGAGGATAGGTAATATTTTTTATCACATTATTGACCAAATTGCATCAGATATAAATATATATATGTATAATTATAGCAGCACTCTGAAATATGTAGAAGAAACATTGAAAATAAAAAAATTAAAAATGGAGGGATAATAGGTATTGTCTGTTTCTCTAGATGAGAGTCTCCTGGCTCTTAGCAGCACTGTATATTTAAAGCTGGGTCAGTGCCTTTTCCATGCATCATGTAGGCTGCAGTTTGCAGAACCGCTAGGCGTTTGAACTGATCCGTCTTTCATTGTTCATGAAGTTTGCCAAAGGAATCAGTTACGCACACAGGATGTTCTTAATTGTGACTGTATGTGCTACTGTGTGATAATTCTGCCGACATAAAGAAGAAAAAATGTCATCCAACAAGGTAACATCGTTTTCCACAGGTTTACCTCGATGTCAAATATGCTCGAGACCCAGTGCTCAAATTTCCCGTAGTCATCCTGCCGGCCTCTCAGGTTGGTGCAGTGGCACCACCTCCTGCTGCTCCTGACTTTGGATTCGAACCATTTGGGAACACGAAACCATCAGCACCCTAACCTTTTGACCTGACTGTGAAGATACCTGGACATTTTTAATTAAATTAGATGTAGAAAAGGAAATTACAGTTGCTGCTTTTGTCAACCTAAAGTACAGTATTTCCTGCTTATATTGTTAAAGAGTAATATTCATCATCTTGTACTAGATGGCATTTGTTTTCCTAAAGTGAGATTTGTCTTTCAAGACTTCCTGGTCAGAGTGAACCTGTTTACCTGCCACTGTCTTCTGCTATTGTCTGTAGCTCTGTAGTATTACATACAGGGGCGTGTTGCATATTGAATTTCAGACACCTCTGGCTTCAGGATCAATCAAACTGTTGTCCTTCCTTTTAGTAGGCTGCTTTTGAAGTGATTAAATAAATTAAAGATAAAAAATAAATTCTGTAACATAAATAAATACTGAACACTGAAGTGAGTGTGATGTGAATGTAGCTATTATTGTCCACCTGTTTTCACTGAACTCTTCTGTGGCCTTAAAATATACCTTGATGCCTGAACAACAAGTGTCTGATTACTTGCAGAGAAAATGAACAGTATTTCTGGCAAATGATACAAGTTAAACTGGTTCCTCATGAAGAGATATTGAAGGGAATCATGTTTCGCATTTTTCATTCACAGTAATGTTACTAATACATGAATGTAACAAAATACTTCTAAGTTTTTTTTTCATTTGTTTTAATGATTTTATAAAATTAAAAATATTTATTTATTCTGTCTCTCTTTTCTTTCTTATCTTTCTTGTAAAGAACTTTGAGCTACACCCCCTGTATGAAAGGCGCTATATAAATAAAGTTTATTATTATCATTATTTAATGGGAAATTTCTTTAGAGATGAGTCCCCAACACTGACTTGTTTAAGATTAAGCTTTTGCTGCTCCAAGAGTTAGTCATTTATATTATTTACATTTCCCTACTGTGAATATTCCAGGTCATTTACCTAGAACCTCCTTTGGACTAATAACTCATTATGTTAACAGCAGAAAAGTAAATAGAAATTTGTGATCAGTGTGTCACGTGACCTGAATTATTTTCCAGTCACGTCAGAGCAAGTGACGGTCATCAACCCAGGTTAAAAATACAGGTATTACTCTCCGCCCATTGTGGTGCTTGTCAAGAGAGCATGCTCATTCCTGGTAGGGGTGCAATTAATTGCATTGATTATGACCATCCGGCTGCAATTTAAGCTATTGTTTTAACATTTTTAGTAAACTGTGGTGGGTTGGCAGGGCGGTATGGTCACGTATCTCTCACATTTGGGCAGTAAGGTAAGAAAAACAGGTCTAACAAGACCTGCATGCTTGAGATCAAATACAAACAAAACCGGGCAGCTGTTCGCGGTTTACAAGGCTTCGGTTCCTTCCTGGATTTGCAGGCAATTTTTGTTTTCCACTTTGTATTCATCTGTGGAAAATGACCATCAAAAATTTCTCAATGGAATATGATGCCATCAACAGCAAAAACACCTTCACAAATGGAGATACCATTAATGGAAGAATCATCGTGGTGGTTTCTAAGGAAACTAGAATCCAATCACTTATTTTTAAAGCAGAAGGAAAAGCTCATGTTCGCTGGCATGAAAATTATGGTCAAAATAATTATTACGTGTACTGGGCTGATGAGAAATATTATGATGTCCAACATCATATCTTGAGAGAGGCAAGGCAAGATGGTAAAGTATTAAATTAATACAATCATTTATCTGATGCATTGTAGTTAATGTAATGACTTTTAGATAATGAGCCATTATTAATACACTGTTTAAACACATTTAATAAGTCATTCATTTCCAGGCACTGAAGTCATTGGTAAAGGAAGACATGTATTTCCTTTTTCCTTCAAGATTCCTGACAGGTTTGTATTCTTTACTTGATCTTTATTTTAGATTGTTTTACTTCTTTTAAGTAAAATTTCTGTTATCGTCCTTCACAGAAAAATCCCATCATCTTTCAAAACCTCCATAGGCAAAGTCGTTCATAAGTTGAAGGCAGAGCTTAAACAATCGATGAAGCTGACAAAACAGGCCAAAATACATTTCACATTTGTGTCCAAAGCAGACATGGATATACCAGGACTTATGGTACGAAATCATTCATCTTTAAATATACAACCATTAATTAATGAATGTTGTCTAAGAAGAGACAATTATCTAAGTGTACTAATCTAAGGTGGGGGGAGGGGGGTCTGTTCATTTAGGAACCTCAATATGGCTGCAAGGATAAATCTGTCAAGGTTTTTGGCTCTGGAAACATTTCAATGGATGTTCACACCAAGCAGATGGGATACAGGCAAGGTAACAATCTAGTCTGGTAGAGGTAATCCTGCACCTGAAGAATGTTGATTCACTGCCTTTTCTTGTTCACTAACACTTTCTCATTTCATCAGACTCTTGTTTGTTAACACTGTGCTCCTCCCTAAACTGCCACTGCTAATTAACCTGTTTGAAAATAGGGAAGTGCCACTGTGTTCTATGTAGAAATGTTTTTCTTAGTTCTACCACAGAACCCTCTCTGGACTGGGTCATGAGAATGACTTGGTGCTGACAGAAGAGAACATTATTCCTAGACGATGCAGTTGGTCCATGCTTCAAAATGCAAACTAATTCTCCTGCACCCCTCGCTCTCTCTTAACACTATTGATTAGCCTACGAGCTGTATGTACATCATGATAGGAAGATGACACTGCATCTACACTCTTTCCAACTGCTGAAATATGTCTCTAGAAAGGCGGCTAGATTAGCAACCAGTGTGCACTGGACTTGCTAGGAACTTGAAGGCAACAGGGCACATTAGCACAGCGTGTCAGGTGTCAGGGAGGGTCAAAACAAGTCCAACAACAAAGTGTTGCCTTGGTCCACTCAAACAGGTTAATCCGATCACGGCCCAGCCCAGGAAGAAGGAGTTCGTATCTGCCATTTGAAATCACTGGGACATACATGTTAGGTTAAGTAGGCAGATGGACAATCTTGTTAATGAATCCACATCTACATACATCATTTGCTGACCAACCATGAAACACTGCTTTGCGCCTTTTCACCCTAATGCTTAATGGCTTTTTTATTTGTGTCTTTGGTAACAATGTGGCACTTTGTCCTTTGCTTTGGCCACTGGTCAATCTAATGTATATCATACAGAAACTCACTGCATGCACATTATCCTATTACAGAACAGTAAGTGCCGTCATCGACGGATTGGGTTTTAGAAATGTCTTTCCTGTCTCCATTTTACAGGTGAGGGTCTCCAAGTCATAGCTGAGATCAACAACCACTCAACTCGTTCAGTGAAACCCAAATTCATACTGTACGAGAAGAGGAGTTTCTTCGCCCAGGGCCGCAGGAGAGTTTACACAAATAAGGTCCATAAGGAGAAGATTGAGGCTATTGCATCATCTAGCAAAGAGACTGTGACCAGGGGGATCACCATCCCCAGGGAATTACCTCCCTCCATCTTGAACTGCTCCATCATCAAGCTTGAGTACAGGCTGAAGGTAAACTTCACTATATTAGGGTTCAAAGATTGTTTGTGTTAGGTAATCCTCTATTTCCTCTTTTTGAGTCTTTCTTTTGTTCGTTTGCTTGATTACATTTTTGGTAGAAGAGCTACTGGTGGGAAGCTTGTGGGACACTGTGTTACTGTTTGATTGTTTAAAATATCTTTTTTGTACTTTTAGCTAGTCAATGAGGTTTAATTTTTCAGTTACTGGTGACATAAAAATCTAAAATTGATATAATGAATAAATCCTTTCTAGGGAAAGGCTTAGCACTTCTGCTGTGCCATGGTATAAAATACAAAAGGGCGAAGGGAGCTTTATTTTACTGACTGTATAAAATAAAATAACCAAGAAAATACTGAAAGTAACTAAAGGCAGAGCACAATCCAACATAATCAGCACAGGAAGCTCCAAACACTAATGAACAAAGTCATGAGAGAGAAATCCTACAGTAAACTAGAGGAGCCCTCTAGTGACAAAACAAAGGAATAAGAAAAGTCAGAATGCTCTGATCACTTGAACTAGATTGACACATTTATCTGGGATTTTGACTCTGCATACTGTACGATAATTGTGATATATAGAAGAAAAAGTGAAATCCAACAATATAACATCAACATGTGTTTCACAGATCCACCTGGATATCAAATGTGCTTCAGATCCAGAGATCAAACTCCCTATAGTCGTCCTACCTGCCATTGAGGCTCCTGATATGAAACAACCACCTGCTTCTGCTGGCATTGGATTTGAAGCATTTGGGAACCCAAACCAAACACCCTGGAGCACGGCACCACAACAGCAAGCAGCAGCACCCCAAGCTGTGGATCCCCCACCTCCCTATGCAGCATATGCAACATGCCCCTCTTTTACTGATACTAAGGGCACTGCACTGTAAATTGGTGGTAAAAGAAGAGTAAACCACCAATTTAGCATTGTACTCCTACAACATTGTCAGACTCATGATGGACAGTTAAAAATAATTATCAAAATCGATGAAGAAATCACAGAGATGTTGTCTTTCTTACTGCATACATTCTTCTTCCTTACCAAAATACAACTGTTTTTTGTATATGCAGCAGTACTCCCCAATACCTGTGAACATTAGTATTTAATGTCCATGTAAAAAATACATAAAGTATCTTCACAAGTATATGAAGTAGTTGTGGTCATTGTAAATAATAACTGGACACATTTCATATTGAGAACCAAAGTGTTCACTGTAAAATCATTATGAAACGATTCTTCAAATGAATGAATTATGCAAAAATGAATATGAAATCATCAAATCGTTTACGAAATATTCTGAAATGTTATTTTATCATTCTGATGTTAATAGCCTATTAACTTTTATTTGAGTAAATTAATTAATTCAAAATGTTTTCATGTCACATTATATTTGATGTCACTGTAATGTCATAAAGCATTTTCATGATAGTGGTATTTTACTTATTCTAGCAAATACAGTCAACATGGTTAACAGTAAAACTATGTGTTGTTGTTCTTATGCATATCACCTTCTAGGAAATATGCTCTAAATGCTCCTTTCCTGATCATCAATATTGTATTGCTGCCAGTTGAAAGTTCTGTCTTATCCCCTAATTTACATTAACGGTGTATTAATTTATCTAAGTCAGTAGCAATATTGACCTCATGTTTACCTTATAATGTGTGTTGTATAACTAACATATGATACTCAGTCAGTGAACAAAGAATCAGAAGGAATGGCATAATGTTGTAATATGTTATTGATACCTACATTATGCAGCGCTGTACTGTGGTTTTGTTTTCAATAGTATATTCACTAAGGCATACGCCTACCAATGAATTTGCACATGTAGCACACTGTTATAATATTTTGTCTTAGTGCATCCATAATGTCAAGCTCAATTTATTTGGCCTAATTTAACCTGCAAGGCGACTGGCTAGAGTTACCTATGTGAACGTGACACCTGCAGCTCTTGATCACGTGATCATGTGTGACACAGATACAGGAGAAGTCCACTGCGACATTGTGAAGGCCAGCCTTGCCTGATCATTCTTCATCAATGACAGGCCCCACTTCAACACTGCCCTGTATCAAGTCAAACCTGCTTCCGGTAACTTTATAGGATTTATTTTGTTCAAAAGGAGGAGGATCTTCTTTGTGCTTTCATGCCACAACCTTTGGGAAGGATATTTGATGTAGTCTTATCATGACTGTAAAGCATCTCTCGGTGGAGTACAAAAAGGTGAATGAACGGGGCACCTTCTCTCCTGGAGACATCCTCTCAGGAAGGGTGACAGTGGTGACCAGCAAGGAAACCAAAGTGCAGTGTTTTTTGGTCAAAGCCAAAGGAAAAGCTATGGTGACATGGTATGAACAGGAAGGACAAGCCACAGGGATTCACAGCGACAAGAAGAAGTACTTTTATTTTGAACACATTATTCTTCAGGATAAAAACAAAGGAGATGGTTGGTAATAGCGTAAAGCTTTTGACTTGATTAATATTTTATAGTCTGTAAACAAATTGATGAATATGTGTTTAACAAAAATGATTCTTTTTAAAAGGTTCAGAAATCATCGGCCCTGGGAGAAACGTGTATCCATTCACCTTCATGATTCCAACTATGTGCGTGTGCTAACTGAACCTAAATGTGGGATTTTTAATCATAAACACTTACCATCTGGTGAAATAAAATAATTTCCCTGATTTATTTGGATTTTTTCCTTACAGAGATATGCCTTCATCTTATGAGGGGAAATGGGGCAAAATTACATATAGTTTGCGAGCACGGTTGACGCAGTCAATCTGGCTTGTCTACAAAACCAAGACTGACTTCCCTTTTTTGACCACGTCTGAGTTCCCCTTTGCCTCCAAAACTGAAATGATAATTATCGGACTTAAGGTATGGAATAGATTTTTCTTTATACTTGAATCAGTTTTTCTTTTAGTTTCTAGTTGTTAAGTTTCTCAGTCAACAGTATCAAACATGATAATGAACTATGCAGCTACTCAAACTGGTTTTTTTTTGTAGAGATTTCCTGACAGCTTATATCTTTATTTGGTAGGAGCAACAATATGCGACCAGGATTTCATTTTATGGCTCCAAAAAGGTTACTATGAATGTTACCTCAGAAAAAATTGGAGTAAAGCAAGGTAAACAGATTTCACCTAAAATATATTATTTCTAAATGGACTTAACTGCAACATTATTTATGTTTGATTGTATCTCCTAAATACAAACAGGTGAGGCAATAGGGGTCTCTGTACAAGTACTCAATGACTCAGCATGCACAGTAACGCCCAAACTCTACCTGTGCGAGAAGCAGACCTTTGCTGCTCAGTCAAAGAGGATAGTCCACACACATGATGTCCTGTTTGCGACAGGAGACTCTGTCCCAGCTGAGACCAGTCGCACTATGACCAAAGTTCTGAGCATCCCTCCACAGCTCCCCCCTACCTTCTTCAACTGCTGCATGATGAAGCTCGAGTACAGGCTGAAGGTATTTAAACTGTGTTCACAAATACAGCATAATGGGATTCATTCACTGTTAATACTGTCTCACAACCAACTCCATTATTGAATCATACCTTAATGCAATATGAAGCAATGCAAGTGTTCACACTCGTAGTAAACATCTGGTTTGACCTTTCTTATTTTCCATCCACTGATGAGAGTTGATGCAAAGTGAGAAGCTCGTTTTGACTTCAGGGTCATTTTAAGGTGTCACTGATCGACTTCTTGAAAAAAATACACTTGGCTTGGATATAGGGTGGCTGCAAAAACAGGTCTGTGCAAGACGTTATGTGAAGCTGAAAAGGAGTGTGCACTGTGACAACAGCGCCACACAGTGGCGGCGTGATGGGGGGAGCCGGAGAGAGTGGGAGGGGTTAAAGGGATCAGCCCTCCTGGCTTGCCTACACACTAGTGAGGGTACATGTAGGCGAAGGTGTCACATTACAGCCCAACCTGTTCTGTCATGCCATCAGCCCAAGAAGGTTTAGGCCGGTATTTTCAGTCAACACTGGTGTTTAGAGTGAAGAAATCAAACTGTACAATGAAAAGTGGGGAAGAAGATTTCAATGAGATGTCTTTTTTTTTTTTTTTTTTACAAAATGTTACATTAGCATTCTATTTTTACACAATTATTATGGAATTATGGATTATATATATATTATTATGGGTTTATATAAAGCTGGCAATTCAAATGCATATCTTTATATTTGATTTTTCACCCGTTCAGCTTAAAACAGTATTTAAAGTTGTGTTTCTTTTGGTTACAGATCACTCTTGATGTCCCTCTGGCAAGAGACTCAGAGATCAAACTCCCTCTGGTCATTCTGTTGGGCTCGCCAAAACCACAACAGCAAAAACCAAAGAGATCCATCTGGTTTAGAAAACTTCCTGGTTAAAATATATACTTTACACCAAAGCGCCAGTGTTCATTGTAGGTACTGTTAAATAATTGGATGTTTCCTGGGGAAGTACAAACTACCTCAAGTGCCTGAGAGTTTGCTCACTATATGTTCTCTTGTCCACTAGATGGAGATGTGTGTTGCTATTGCAGTCTTCCAATAACAGTGTATTGATTTGAGTGTATTTGCATGTAAGTACTTAAATCCAAATATTAATTGAAAATCTTACTTAAGTAAAAGTACAATTATATAAGTATTATCAACTAAATGTACTTAAAGTATCAAAAGTAAAATTACTCATTCTTGAAAAATAGTCCCTGTGACTGACATCGATTACATTATTAGCTGCTGTGGCTGGTTGAGGTGGAGCTAGGTTGAACTACTTTGTACACAGTTAGGTAGTTAAGTCCAGTGGGTAAGGGTCACAAGATAAAGCTCAGGAGTCATGAGATGATTAATGGGGTAGAAAAGATGACAAAAACAAAGTTCTGCTAGACAAATCTGTTTTCATTTTGGGGAATATTCTCTAAAGTTTTTTGTAAAATAGTGGAAGTTTTCAAATCTCTGAGCCTAAAACAGTTGTTTAAATGAAGCCATGTGAGGAGTTTAGAGGGGACGTGTCTCTTTGAAATATGAAACATGACAAGGAGACACAACACTGCTTTTTTTTTTTAGAAGGGTCACAAACCAAAATGGCGAAGGAAACACTGCTTTAGTTTGCTATAAGGTTATATGTAAAATAAAAACTGGATTTTGCTCTTGGGGTGATGTCGTCCTTTAATAAGATAAACTTGTTAAGGTGAAGAAAATCTTTTTTCTTTGAGACACTAATTCAGATATTTACATTTAAGAAGTCATTCATCTCCTTACAGTCACAGCTGTTGGGAGTGAACATTCATACACTGCATTAGAGAGACAAACAATGAATCAGTAAGAGCTGAGGATTAGATGTTTGGGGATTCTCACGCGCATCCTAGTCCATGGAATCATTTTGCAACAGAGGAAAGGATTGAACAAAGGCACATTCATGATTCTAACAGTACATGTGTTACCCAACCAGTGGTTCTTAAGTGAAACCAGGCCCATGTTCTGACAGAGACTCAGAGATCTCTCCCTGCCCAGGAGGGGAAACATGTTGAGAGCTGAGAATTTTATGGTTGGGATGCATCCTGGAAACATTAGATCTGGCTGTTGTGAC
Organism: Gadopsis marmoratus; assembly: GCA_036023855.1. Lineage (NCBI taxonomy): Eukaryota > Metazoa > Chordata > Actinopteri > Centrarchiformes > Percichthyidae > Gadopsis > Gadopsis marmoratus. The sequence continues at coordinate 14,232 of JAVQJF010117550.1, forward strand.
ACCACGTACAGTACACCCACCTACCCAGAGAGAGAGAGAACAGTGTTCGGTACTGACGCACAAATATGGACTCACGAGTTCACGTTCAGCCTACAAAACGCAGAAGAATATTGATAACATTCTAGTCTCAACATTAATAATACAAAAGCACAAGAGTGACCAACACAGGCTTCAGATTCCATTGTTCTGGTGTACATGTCCTCTGCACTGCTGTTGTGGGAAATTAAGAATTAAAGCGTATGTCAGTTGCTGCAATTGCCTTGACTCACTTGAGCCTGTTAGAATTGATTATTAATAGTTTTATTAATATTTGAGTGGAAACACATTAAACGTAATTCAAATAATATGTTGGAAATGCCTGAAAACAGCTTTTAAGGTATCAATTATTGTAAGTAACTGTAATAGCTTTGATAGTATAATGACTATGTGGGTAGAGGAAGACTGACAGCCAATGACATAACTCAGCAAATGTTGGAGAGATGGAAAATACAGGGTGTAAATGCTGCATGATTGAATAAAACAGAATATAAATTTACAGTGTGGTTTTATGTAGCACAGCACACCGTGCAGATTTAGCTAATTCTCCCTCCCACACCTGCATGAAAATATCTGCAAAGCAGCAGTGTACCTCATAGAATGGAAACGTTCAGTGTGGCTTTTGCATGATGCAGAACAGTGTGACACATTCCTCTAATCCCTGAATCCTACACCTGCATGAAGACGTCTCCAGAGCAGCAGGTTCGTGTCATTCACTTCATTTTTGGCAGCAGTCGTGGTCTTGGCTGTGCTGTAGCAAAGCCTGCCTGGTAACCAGTCTGGCTCCGTGTACAGTGTTCAGGCTGTCAACCAGCCAGCTCCCTACACACACCACAGCCTTGCCTGGTTTTGGAGAAGGGGTAGGGAGGTGTAGCATCTGGCACCTCCCACCTCCATAGCCAGAGCGAGTACCATGACAACCATGCGGGCCTGCTGGCGACTCCCTGTCTTCATCGGCCACGGTTGCCATGGTAACTCCCCAAAGGGGCTCCCGCAGATCTGCGGGATGGCCGTCCAGTTGATTAACCCTCTCCCAGCTGGGGAAAGGCTGAGCAGAGTAAGAGAGCAGAGTGAAGGGGAAGGGAGGGTGTGTGTGTGTGTGTGTGTGGGATGGCACAGCAGAGCCTGAGGAGGGAAGGAGAGAGGGAGAGAGAGAGAAAGAGAGAGACACACAGTGTGCTAAAGGGGGAGGAAGGAGAGAGACCTCAGAAGGAGACACAGGAGACAGCTAGTCTGACCTGCTGAAGCAGCCTATCTCTCCCTACACACAGCCTTAAGCTTGCTAGCCTGCAAACAGATAGGACAGGAAAGCAGTGATGAAAATACCTGACGTTATGTTTTAACACTAGTCCCGATTATTTTTTAATTCCTCTCTCTGGATTGCAGGCACAGCTTTGATCTAGCACACCTTCATTTAGCTAATTGTGTTAGCAATGATTCAAACGAATGTCGCCACTCGTAGCCTACTCGAACCGAATCAGACAACAAGAGTCTTCTCCTAAAAAGCATGTTTCTGCCATCTTTCTTCCGTCTTCCAATCATGACAGTAACAAGTACCACTTTTTGGGTTTGGACCCAGTGTAATAGAGCCACAGATGGCTCTGCGTCTGTAGTGCGGTTGGAGAAAGAAATGGCATCACTGGGTCGGTTGGCTGGAGAGCACTGAGGGGCTTTTTTCTGCTCTCTAATTGCTCCAAGCTGTGTCCCCTTGAAGGCTCGGAGACGCACAGACTTTCATGTGTGTGAAGGAACAGGAGCTGCATCCATTTCAAACCAGTGCAGATTCATCTCATGCTCTTTAGTATTAACTACGTGCATGCTTTAAAATCACATAAAGAAACAGGTGATTCGGTTAAGTACATCATAATGAAGTTTTTATTTTGGAAAAGGAGAGAGATAAACTTCCCATAGTAAACATTTTCTGATCTACTGTAAGTGCAGAAAAGTTTGATTTCTTCTTTTTCATATAAAATCCTTATTATTTTAAACGTATAAAAAAGTGACACAAGGCAATTCTGTCAGTTACAGAAGGCAAGTTGCCAAAACATTCTATACTAATTCAAATAGCCTACAGTTTCTCCGTTTATTTTCTCTATTATACGTGCAATAATAATTCTATCCTAAAACTAGCTCTAGATAAAATGTGTGACTATATTGTGCACTTGTAGTGGTAACCTTTGGAATTACAAATTGTTTGACTGTTTAAAAAAAATCCCTTGACACAAGTTGGTTGATTACACAAAGGATATAAAAACAAAAATCTGTTCAGTTCTATTTATGAAACTCAGAGAAGCATCCTCCCCTGCATAGGTGGACGTTGCATATCTTGCAGCCGAACACACTTTCGTGTCGCAGTCCCTTGTTGGTGCAGTTCCTGCAGCGACGAGAGCGCTCGGACATGCGCTCCAGGCGGTGTCCGTACTCTATGGGTGAATCTGCGTGCCTCTTGCGTGCGGCCCGCTCCATGCCCCTTGCCCCTTGGTAGTCTCCGATCAGCTGCTGTGCCAGGCGCACCCGGAAGTGTCGCTGGGTGAATTGCTTGCCATTGAAGCCTGCCGGTGGCGTGCCTCCCCGGCTCTCCCTCAGGATGATGTAGGCGTTGACGATGCACAGGTTGACGTAGAACCACAGGAAGTAGCGCCACCACTTCTTACATGGCCTGCCAACCTGGTAGCATTCCCTCAGCTGATCACACAGGTCAACACCCCTCATGTTCTCTTGGTACAACAGCAGGGGCAGAGGGCGGGGCACACCGAAAGACAAACCTGAGCTCTCCATGCTGTCACTCTCACCCTCCCCGTCTGTCTCACGCTGCTGCCGGCCTGGACTGATACCCACAATCCCCGGAGCAGAGTTGGTGGAGAGGCAGCTGACCACCTTGACATCCCGTGTCACCGTAGCAACCAGGTTGCCACGCTGGCATTGGTAGAACTCACCCTGGGACAACTTTCCGACATTACGGGGTCGGAGGACCTCTGGGTAACCTTTGCGCCCAGGCTGGGTGGGCCCGCAGGCATATAGTCCATCCCTCAGCAGCCGCTGGAGGAGGGGCACTGAGGTGAAGAAGCTGTCCATGAAGAGATGGTGGTACTGACCCTCTAGGCCACGCACTAGGGAGGCCACCACCCTGTAGCCCAGGGAGGCCACTGCTTCGTCTTCACTCGGCTTGCCTACGTAGATCTTGGCCCGGTGACAGTAGCCTGAGCGCGAGTCGCACAGCATCCACACGGTCAGCCCCTTCCTCAGGGGCTTGGAGGGCATGTACTGGGTGGGGGAGAAGCGTCCCTTCATGACAATGGCACACTTGTCTATGGTCAAACAGCGGTTGGGTGTGTATGCATCCCACATGGTGTTCTCCACCACATCAAGGAGAGGCCTGACTTTGAAGAGGCCATCATATCCGCGCTCTCCGTGCACGGGCTCAGACTCACGGTCACACAGCTGGAGATACTGGGTGAGTTTTTCAAAGCGCCTGGCGGTCATGGTTTTTTTAAAGCCTGCGTTGCCTATGAAAATGTCGCTGGCCCAGTACATGCCGGTGTCTGGGAGCTGATTGATGCCCATAAGAATGTTCAGACCTACATACGCTTTCATCTCTCTGACATCTGTGGGGTGCCAGTGGGGGTCTGACTTTCCACTCCTCCTTTGCCGATAGAGGGCGTATTTGTTTGTTTGTTCTACCATGTGTTCAAAAAGAGAATCTGGGAAGAGTATCCGGAAATAGTCGCGGGTGTCAGCATCGTCCCCCAGCGAGTGCTGCGGGCCGCTGGCGGCGGAGAACGGCTCGATTGAAATGACCTGGTCGGGTTCGCCCCAGAAGTCGGGAGAAGTGCAGTCCTCGTCCAAGTCACCTTCAAAGCCGAAAAAGCCCCGGCGCTCCTCCTCCTCCAGATCGGAGAAATCAATATCCGAGTCGTTTGAGGTGGTGTCGGAGCAGTTGGTGGAGGTAGAATAATAACAGTCCTCCGCGTACTCCTCCTCGTCGTGCTTGATCCCGTTGCTGCCAGTGACTAGAATTATGTTGCAGCCGCCTCCCGCGATGAAGCTGGCGGCGTCCGCAGCCTCCGCGGCGGCGGCGGCGGCGGCCGCGGCCGCTGTGCTCGTGAGCCCATGATCCCCCTCGCCGCCGTCCGCCTCCTCCTCCTCCTCCTCCCGCACTCCGTCTTCCTCGTCCGAGTCTGGCTTTCTGTACGGAATCTCGAACCACTTCACATCGGCCGAAAGGTTAAGCGGCGAGTCTTGGCTGTCGCACGCCGTGGTACTTTCTGTGTCCGCGCTAGTTTCCAGAATAGTAAAAAGCTCTCTCGCTTTTCTTGCAGTCGCCATGTCGGGGTAGTAAAGTGCCCCTGCATGAGTCTTTTTATGTATTTTTTTTCACCGTGGGAGAATAATCGCACGACCCGGCCATCCGAAATGATCTGCCGTGCACTTCGCGGCAGGCTCGTCCCGAAAACTTGCTGCTCGTGGAGCCTATGCGGCGTCTATAAGCGCGATTCTCATTGTTTCCGCTCCTGGGTTTTCTGGGCTTTGTAGCGCAGTGTGGCCGCAGACGTCAGAAGCTGCATGCATGTCCTGCTTTGTAGGGCGTTTTGCGACTGCAGCTGGTGGGGTTGCTAGTTCGCTAGGCTGGCAGATGGCCGCTTGCTGTTCTAATGCCCGCTGGCATTCAGCACTATCAATAAGCCGGATACCCATCTCTGAGGCCGCGGAGACACAGGAACCACTGCGGAAAAAGCACCCAGACACCCCCAAAATCATATAGTGCTTGTCAGTCAGCTCTCAGCTGGACAGCCGGGGATGTGGACACGTTCTGTAATGGCCACTGTGCACAGCTCACAAGCTGCACATGGTCTCGTTTCGCCCAAATCCCTGTTGTTTTGAAGTGTGCTGGGACCTTTGCGTGTGTCTTCATGATAAAGGACATGCGTGGAGGACACATGCTCAGAACGCAGTGATGGATGCTCCCACAGCACACAGGGCCTCCTTATTCACCCGTTTGCTAAACAGACTGAACTCGGGCAGAGAAGCAGCTTGTTCATTCATAAACATGCTTCTTTCCTCTGACAGGTTCCTACATGAATCTGAAGCCCTATAGGCTATTGTGGAATTAGGGACCTCCCTCTATTTTCTGAATGTGGGCAGATACTCTGGTGTTTTACTCCAGGACTGAGGGTGAAGAGCTTCCCCTCATGAGATTGATTGATCCTCTCTGCTGGTTGTGCCTGCAGGCATTTTCTATGTCACAGCCTGATTTTAATGATTGTTTGTTGTGTGTGTGTGTGTGTGTGTGTGTGAATATTCATAACGAGTCCACTATATTACAGACACACTTTTAAATAACACGCCGGTAACATTTGCCAACTGTAGCCGTGTTTCTCATCAATAACTCCGTTATGCACATTTCAGTATAATAATTTAGTTCTGCTTGCGGGCCTGTAGTCATACCTGTGTTTATTAATTAATGGTAGAATAAACACGCCACTATTATTCCCTGCCTTTATTACACAGTGTTCTCCCTGAGGTGTAGCACCCCTGTGGCGAGCAGGGGGAGCTCTAAATAGCCTTTGTGAATTGTGATGCGAGCACGCTGTCCTCTTCAAATACTGATCCAGAATGTTTTTTGATATCTTCCTACCATCCGAATGTTAGTGCAAATGAAATACATGGTAGTGTACTTTTGTCTATTGATAACGGTGTTATTAACCACACAGAAGCAGCGTATTCAGTCAGTTTCATTACAACAGAAGGCCGGAAAACACAGAACAAGATCTTTGGGTTTGACTTGAGAACAACAAAACACTGGTCATGGATTCCATGCTCGCTTGGGAGGAGACCAGTTAAGTCACGTCTTCTCGTATGGGGGGATGGGCTGCAGGAAGGGTCCTATCCAAATTCTTTTAGCTGTGGCCTGAGTCTGCATGGCTGGCTGAGCACTGGGTTGCTGCCCCTGGGCCCTGCAGCGGAGGCACAATTTATGCGTCCTTCCTCGCTAGCTTATTGCACAGATTCTTGTTGTCTCAGTGGTATCATGTTGCCTCTCTGAGCTACAGGCCTTATTGCCGTTTGTATCTGCAGAGAAGGTGTTGGAGCTGGAAATCAGTGTTGACTGGGAACCAGTATGTTGGAGAACGGTGGAAAATGAGGGAGGCTGTGGACCTCCGTATCCAGCCCAAAAATAGAAGTAAGAGGAAAAAAAAAAATGGCTCACTCCAGCGTTTCCAGGCCCCTGGAGCAGAGTACTGCAGCAGACCCCTCAGAGACTCCCGCGGTGGGGTGGAGAGACGCCGACCAATGGGGGCTCAGGCGTTCAGTGTGTGTGTGTGTGTGTGTGTGTGTGTGTGTGTGTGTGTGTGGCTAACTCAGCTCCTCCACAGCTCGGATCCTTTTCTCATGGATGAGTTCAGAGATGGTTTCTGTGTGTGTGCATCTGCCAGCATGTGAGCAAATGGTGCAACCACTGCAGCCCCTGCTAAAGACAGACCAACCCTTCTCTCTGTCATTCCCTGACATTGTGAATGTTGTGTGTGTGTGTGTGTGTTGGTGAGTGGCTTATTAATAGGGATATCTTCTTCCACTGCCAACGGCATCCTTAGTCTTAGCCGATGTGATTGGAATTGAAAAAGCACATCATAAGCAGTGTGGTGTATTTTCTTAGCGACTCATCAGCTCATTTAAACAGAATATGAATAACAATCTCTCACATAATTGACACCTGAGTGTTATCTAAGTACATTTTCAGGACAACTGTGACATGAATTGGTCTTGTATTCTGTCTTCCTGTACACTTAGAGAACCCTATTACCCATCTAAAAAAATCAATATGATGTGTAATACTGACATTTGGGCAACAGTGACACACTGCCCTCTTGTGGTGGTTGGAGGGAAGTAACCACTCATTAGCACTTCGGCAAAGATCATCTATGCCATAAAGCACAGACCTCTAGTGTACACAGAGGCCAGCAATCTGCTCACCAGGGTTCTTGTTTGTTAATTTTAATTATACTAATAACTCATAATAAATGTTTATATATATATATTATATATATATATATATAATATACAGTATATAGCCCGTAGAACTTTATTTACTTTCAACCACTAGATGGAGATAGAAGACAGAATACAGAGGGAGAAGGAAGGAGTGTTCATTGTACTAAACATGTTTTATATTTTTATATGTAGAAAGTTATCTTAAGACAATGGTGGATTCAACCAAAAGTTTTAATGAGAGTATGTCTTTGTGTCTCTGCCTCACTTGGCTCTTAGTTGTCAGACCATGTGTTCCTCATTACGCCTGTAGTGCTGGACCAGGGCTGACAGACCTGGTCAGCGAGACATCTGGCTCTGGTCTTGGCACACTCCCAGGGCCTCTGCTGGTTCTGGTCTAAGCCAAATTAAATATGTGACATATCCTAATTATTAAAGCGTATTTCATTTTCCTCACAAAAATTCTGTCTTTTGTAAAAGCAGAGTCTCTGTTCTGTGAAGGTAAGTGAATTTATTATTGTGAAGAATGTAAGTTCCCAGAAACTTTAAGTATCCTGTGTTGAGTATTCAAACTCCGAAGTCAAAGTGCAAAAGATTGTTTTTGCTGTAAAATATTGTTTGAGCTGCTCATGCTCAGAAACGTAACATGCAAGAGACGTTTGTTTTCACTGATGTTTCTGTTATTGAAGGTTTAAAAATGGCTATGAAGGCGTTTTCTGAAGACACACGTGACCATTTCAATACTTGTCTTTATCCTCAAAGTTTAAGAGATCCTTATCTTATCAATAGGACTGAAAATGAAGAGTCAGCAGAGTCCAGCGAAGAAAACTGTTCAATCTGAGGTTCCCGGCTAATAATAATTGGTTTATGAGTTATGAATTATTGTCCCGTGTGAAATGTCTCCGTGTGCAGGAAACATTTAACGTTTTTTATAAAGTTTCTAAGTTTCAAAAAGTGCTGTGTTACTTAGGGAATCCCATTTTGCGATCTAGCTTTGTCACAGCATATGGGTGTTGTTGTTGTTGTTGTTGTCATGTGACAGATTCCCACAATGACGCATCAAATACCACAAAATACGGCACATTTGGGGATTGTGCAAAAGCATTTTGTCTGCTACATGCAGAGAATGACCGGAACCCTTTTCAGACGGCAATAAACAAATACAACAATTGTTTTGAAGAATGGTTTTGAAGTGTCACTAATCCTCTAACATACTATGTCTGAGTTTCACACCCTTTGTGTGCACTCATGGGAAACTTGAGCATTGATAGGTTTGAAATGTAATTCATGTTGTGTATGGTGTGGGGGGGGTACAGATGATGCAGAGTCCTGATCAGTGGCTCATCCTCCTTCAGTTTAATGCTCTGCTGTGATTTAATTATTAACAATAAATCATCTGTTTGCGTCGGAGTCTCCCAGATTACAAGAACTGTTTACATGTTGCCTTTAATTAGATCCGAATGGCCTGGATGGGAAAAATACCAGCAAATGAATTGTGGGTGTTGTGCATGATTATTTATCAGTGCTGTGAGTAACAAACAGTGCATTCATTTCGCTGGCAGATGGTTGCGACTCACGTGGAAGATCCACAGTGTGTTGAACTAACTTGGCATCCAAGGATGTTCCACAGTAGTTATTTACCAACGAATCTAAACAACACAAAGGTGATTGGAGAAGTGTGTGTAAACCCACAGCAACTGCTCTTTTGAGTTATTAGCCTACATTCTTCTTGTGCCTAAACTCTGTAGGTTAATATTCTCCTCCTGATGGTCAGATTATAAGCAATCATCTAAATCTAACTGATAACCTGATATCTGGGTTATTAAACACATTTCCCTCAAATTTCAAAGGCCCATTCACCGCCTACGACAAATTGAATTCTCAACACTCTGCCTACGTGACGCACTCAATATCCTACATGAGCCTTCCTTTCAAATCTTTTGCGGGGAGCGCTCATTCACTCCTTTGCTTTTTGAAATGTTCGCGGGAGCTTGACTGCTCTCACATGGAGCATGGTGAGGCGCTGTGCTGTCAGGAACAAGATGATCCACAACTATGCAAAATGCTGTGAATTTATCTTGAAAAGGTTGTGTTGTTTTTGTCCTGTCTCTTGAAAGCCATTAAAATCACAGTTGCGCCTTTGTGGAGGTTTTTCTCAGTACGTTTTACAGACTTGATTCGGGATCAGCCTCACCAATGCCAATGACCATCTATGAAGGGAAGCAAAAAGCTTCCAGGTCTGCGGCCTCATGCACATCCCGATGTCAAAGAAAGGAAGCTCTTTCTCCCCTCTGTGTATCTCTTCTTCCTCTGGAAAGTAAATCAATGGATTCTGTAGTCCTGTTAGTTCTGCCCCCTCACGTTAGGGCAGTAGAGGGAGGAAGTGACCACATATGGACCTTATTACCATCCCATCATGCACACTTCAGGTCACAGAACAAGAGGGTGCGTGGGCTGGTGCACGTGTATGTACAAGAGGGACACTCTATAAATGTCTGTAATCCTGGTGAACAACTACTAGCACTCTTCTGAAGTCGAATCTCTATGTACTTACCTCTGTAATTGGCACCTAGTGTGACCACAGCTTCTATATTTGATGTGTTATTATTCTTTTTCAGTTGTGTTGTACTTGTGCTGTTCATGCAGAAAACTACATGTCCACGAAGGGTGAGTTCGAACAGGATGGGTAGATCGTGAAAGACACATACTGTAAGTGACCGGCCTTAAATGAAACGGTTTGTTTTCAGCCAATCTTTTAAAGACGGGGTGCCTGAAGACCCATCCCTTCAAATGTGAAATGACTAATGAGCAGACGCTGAACCTAAACATTCTCACGACTTCTTCAAGCAAAAAAGAAAAGGAAAACATTTAAACGTGAGGAAACTAACATCCCTCTGCAAGTGTTTGGGTTGAAAGCAAACGTCTTCCCGAGCTCTCTGTAAACCATAGGTGATTATTTTCACCAGTTATCATGAGTGCAAAGTTTGAAGAGAGTGAAGGATCCATCTGCATGTGGCACTGTTTGTTTAACTCTCAAACAACACCTCCAACAGAGATAAATGACAACATGGGGTGCATTTCATGTATGCTGCTCAAACATTGCCTTTACACAAAGTTACTTTGTGAGTTGATGAACCAAGCGTTACCGATGCGGTTGTTCTATATATCCGTCATCAAATTATTTGGATCTTTTAGCAATTTGATGCTACAGGGATTCAAAGAGTGGAAGACGCTCACCTACATTCAAGTTCAATTCTATTCAATTCAATTTTATTTACATTGCGCTATATCATAACAGTTTCTCATAGCACTTGTTAATATAGAGCAGGTCTAGACCAACTCTATGTATAGACCCAACAATTCCCACCACGAGCAGCGCTAGGCGACAGTGGCAAGGAAACACTGCCTTTTAACAGGCAGAAACCTCGAGCAGAACCAGGCCCAGGGTGGGCGGTCAAAGAGAGGAAAAAAAAAGATAGAGAGGGAGGGAGGGGGTGTAGATACAGATGTAAAGCAATGGCAGGTCCGCATTGACTCGACCAGACCCGTGTGCATCCAGACTCCGCAGAACCAGATCTCGCAGATCCAGACTCCACAACTCCAGAGAGAGAGAGAAAGAGAGAGAGAGAGAGAGAGAGAGCAAGTGTGCACAGACACGTACAGCACGAGTATGTGCAGGCATCACAGCAAAGAGCAGGGAAGCCTGTTACTACGAGACATCATCTCCCTCTGTCAGTCTGAGTCATGTCTGAGTGACCAGGAGGGGACAGAGGAGCCTTTGTAGCAACTCTCAGTTCCCACATCTGAAAAACTTGTCTCATCTGGGCAAAAATATTTTTCTTTCTCTTGGAGCACATGAGGCATGAGCTGAATGACACCCCAGAGCATGTGGGTGAGGGGTTCTCTGTCAATTGACATCCTATCTAGAAATGACAAAGTGTTGAGAATATGTGACTTTTCCAACGTGTAGAGGCTAGCAGCATTATGTCTTAAAGACGACTGCGATTCCGTCGTGACCAAACGTTTTGCTGTGGATTTTCCTCCCCGCTCAGAAATTTGACCCTCCTTTTTCGTCACTACATCGCATACCAGTCACACCCATGGTCAGCAAAGAAATGAATGGTGGTTAGGACATTCATCTCAGCAACTGGAATGATAGACAAAAACAAATTAAGTCGAAGAACAGCGTGGAACTGAACAAATCTCTAAGTATGCCATCAGAGGGACCGAAGATGTTTTGGATTACTAGCTCCACAGTCAGAGGATATGTTGATTTGTACTACACAACCAGTACTGGTTTAAGTACATTTCACTGATAATACTTAGATCCTTTAGTAGGATTTTGAATGCAGGACTTTTACTTATAATGGAGTATTTTTACACTGTATTGGCACTTTTATTTAAGTAAAGCATCTGAGTACCTCTTCCACTACTACTCTTTTAATTGACAGTGAAAGCATCAGTTCCCAGAGGAGTAACGTGCAAACATCTTTCTATAAACCTAATAGACTTCAAGAATCATAATTTAATTAAGTCTCCTATTAGCCTTGAGGTCAATTTGACCCCATTCAATGTTTAACTTCTTTAATTTGTTTAACAAATTGAATGACCTTTCCTAATTTAATGGGCACAACTGGATAAACAGAGTTAACATGATGATTTGTTTGTCCAGTACACATTTTGTACGCATCTGTGTTCTTTGGGGTCAATTTCACACCAGGCTGTTTCAGCAGTATAAACCATAAGCAATATGAACATTTTTCAAACATTTGTTTAGGTTGTTTTGGCTGATATTAATGTCACTGTCACATGCTATTTTCCAATTTTCCAAAACCTTCCTTCTGCTTTTGGGCCCTAACCTAACATAACCATACCTGTAGTAAACCCTGATCGTTCCCATGACATGGATAAAAGCTTGCACAGCAGCCTTCTAAAGCACTTGGTGCGCTCTCTTTATGCGCTTTCTCAGTTGAAAATGACCTCTAAGAAAAGGGTTTGTTTTATTGAAAGGGGTATTTAGTATTCTCTTTGAGTGGAGAGAGATAATTCTGCACGGTATGTGCCTGGACGATCATGTCAAGAAAATACACTTTTAAAAAAAAACCTAAATACAGCTTACTTTTTGGCTGATAACTCCTCCTCTTGCTTGTGTGACCTGACAGGCACGTGTTGAAAGGTCATGTGGACAAGATTCATTTTGTGGATAATTTATTCTGCACACATATACAGTTTGAGGAAATTATGTCATGAGTGTGACTGATACTTAGAGCTTAGAGCTTCAGAATTGAGAGTCCACTGAAGAACTAAATAATGTTGCGCAGTCACACTGTGCACTGTGTGTAGGCTATGTTTAGATTTTATTTTTTAAGGATAGAGTAGTTCACTTAGTGTGACTGAAAGTCGTCATTGAGGAATCATAGTGCGTCAGATCAAAAGTTCTCATTTTATATAAAAGTTGAAACAATACCTAAGAGTAATGTAAAAGCAAGAAAAAGATGACGAAAGACAAACAGTATGAGCCAGATATGTAGTACAGTGTTCAAGTGGCACACTGCCTTTCTTTAATTAATACTTTAAAAAAATCACAAACGGTATGTTGCAGCAAATATGTGCTCTCTGTATTCAAGCCACAACACTCCACAGATTCTGCCCCATACTCTAATCACTCGAACCTGCAGTTCTCTTTTCATTTCACTAATTCATGAAAAATGTTAAGTTGAGCAGAGAAAAGCAGTATTGAAGCCTTGTGATATTTCATTGTCATCTCCTTCCAGCACCAGCCAATAACTCGCAGGTGGTGAGTCAATGAGTCGACTCATTGTCTGCATCCCCCCAGCTAAACTTCATAGATCCAGCCATTGTGCTCATCTAAAGCAAATGATACTGCTCCAGTGTACTCTGTCAGTCATATGACAACGCCCACACAATATAACTTGCAGAAATACTCTGATGGCCAAGCTATAATTGGGGATGGAAGTTAGAGAGACAGCGGCATCATTACTTCTCCATTATTGCCTTCAGTAAGAGCAGGAAGGTGGAACTATCAAATCCTGTACGGTTCCTTTCAACCAGTTACTCCCAGGAACTATACTCAGAATCTTGGATCTGTAGCACCACTGCAGCTGACACATGGAAGCTACACTTGTCAAGGAGGCATTCTGATGTTAGTTTTGCTCTAAAGTCAGTGGACGCGTTGGAAACATGCTGATTGCACTGACCTTGGTATACAGCAAAAAAGTAATGTGTGTAGTGTAAAGAAGTACCACCCACTGCATGTTATTCCATCAGCCTCAGCGAAGCAGGACTGTAGTTACTCAACAATGAGGAGTGTTATTTTCATTGCACAGCACCACATCTTGTGGTCAGAGTGTGGAAATGGTCCGTTTGTGGCGTCACTGTTTTGTTGCACCACTGCTGCTTCCATAATTTACTGTTAACTGAACTAATGCGCCAAAATGTGACAGATAAAAAGAAATGATACACTTGTAGACTAATTAGAAACATTTCTTTTGTGTTAATGTTTTCATCTGTCTTATGAAGATGTTTATGCTCCAAATCCCTGCAGACCCGTTGCACTGTGTGCAGTTTCTGATAGAACTGATTATTCATGATATTTATTTCTCCATTTGAGGCTACACCCATGAGTGTGTCTCTAAGATGGGCATCTAACAGAATTTTCAAACTAATGATTTTGAGGTAGTTGGCATATTTACATTGGCCAGATGTACCTCACCACAGCGCTGTGGGTAGCACTGCTGTCATGCGTGTTATTGTGCCAGGACGCACCTGGTGATGTCTACCACTGTGGGTACTGTACATTACTCCAACATCAGTGTAGGACAACAGTCCAGTGCAACTATAATGTTGCACTGCCTCTGCTTTTATGGAGACTAGTAAAACAGATGAAACACTACAAGTCATTTAAAGTCAGAGCAGTACAAGACTGGGAGGGATGTGTCCCTGCAGAGAGGATCGTAGACTAATAAAGTGAGTTACGGTTATGTGGGAGAGTCATGATAAATCAAAGATGTTTACAGATAGTCTTCTTGTGGGACAAGGGAAAAGCTAATTTCACTGTACATATGATATTGAACTGCCTTCCACTTTACACTGTGTGAACTCAAATCTCCAGAACTCTCTGACTGAGAGAATCACTTTGGTGATGGTTAGGGGATTTCTGGCAAGGATATATTAAGTGTCTTAAAAGTGACGATTATTAAATGGTCATAGTCTATTTCCACTTGACACAGACCTGGATTGCCACTCAATGTTACGCGTCCTGTAGACTGAGAATGTCTTGCAATAGAAAAGTGAAGATGCAGTCACATGACCCAGGACTGTGGGATGTCATTTTGCCAATTATCCAATACAGGCAAGATGCCATAAAGGCCATTTAAAATAAATATTTTGTACTGACTACCATAAACGTCTCTTGCAGAAATGGGGGAGAAAGCATGCAAAAAACCAGTGGGGGTGCGGACTCCATTGTTGCTTGGCCATCTGATGTTTTGGAAGATTCACAACTCCAGGTTTCTTTTCAAACCGGACCCCTCCCCATTCATATCTGACAGAGCTTACATTAGTTCATCCTACAAAATAAAGGTGCTGCCTAAATGTGTAACCTTAAATTAACCTCACGTTCAGTGCCTACAATATGCATCTTTTTCACTGTTGTTTAAAGGACAGCATGTGTCCATTTGTGCTTTGAAAAATGAAGAATGTTGGCTTCCAACAGGTGAAGCCTTGATGAAGCAGTCTGGAAGGGAAACTCTTGGCTGGAGAGAGCGGGGTCACGAAGCGTCATTCACAAAAGAACTGTGTTATCGTATTTTATCGTGCGCGTACGTGCGTGTACGTGAGTGTGCAAATGTGAGTCTGGATGCTTGTGCTGACCACATACCTGTATGTGTGTATGTGTGGTTTCTGTGAAATGTGTAAGAGAGCTCCAGTTCACCAACAGGATCTCAACGAGCTCTCTATTCTGAGCCTGATATTACTGTTACTTCATCAGCAGGCTTCACTCAGCTGTACAAGTGCAAGCTGTTACAGTACGTGTGTTATTCCATCAACTGCACGGTTCCTATGGCAGCTCTAAGAGATGAAGTAGAGGAGTGCACGTCCCAGCTCATGTCTGGAAACCTGCCTGCTGGACTCGGGTGGCCGTTTGATCTGCCAAAGTGGAAACAGTCCTTGGTCTTCCTGGAAGTGATAGAGACACTGCACACTGCAGACTCACACATGGATGCCGAAATGCAGAATCCTTGAACACTAATGCAATTAAGAATAATCTGGTCAATGATGCACAAACTAATTTCAGATTAAAAGCAAAGTGATTTTCACCTTCATTTATTCACACATTTTACCGTCCATCCATCCATCCATTATCTATACCGCTTAGCCACAGAGGGTCGCAGGGGGGGCTGGAGCCAATCCCAGCTGACATTGGGCGAGAGGCGGGGGACACCCTGGACTGGTCGCCAGTCAATCACATGGCCGAACACACATTTTACCACTGGAGCGTAAATACAGACTGTGTTTATTCATAACAAACACAGTCTGTTTTGTTCTCCAGAACCAGAAATGGCAGTACAGATGTATTCTGTAGCTAGCTAGCAACATATCCACCTGTTTGTGTGACAACTCAGACAAAGACTAATCTCAAGAAGTTCAGTTATGTGTATTCTTTTTCTTCAGCACTCTCTCCTTTTTTCCTTCTCTGTATGTTCAGAAAATGGAGTCTTAAAACTTTGGGTATGTGGTGTTTCACTCAAATTTTAACATTTTCAGCTCCTGCAGACACGTTTTTGGGCCAAAACTGATTTTGAATACACCTTCCTTGCAAAATGCATCATCGTCATTGGAGGAAATGACTACAACCAAATATTTAAGATTGCCACACTTTCACATGGGTTTATGTGCCAAATGTAGGCGTGTTTAACAGTTTACAAAGAAACTGTCTTCACAGACAGGTACAGAACCTGTGCAAATCCAATGTGGCTTTAATGACAAGGGTGATTATTCACCCATTACTGATACCAGCCTGAGGCTAAATCAGCTTTTCCTGTCTTATTGGTTTTTCACTAGAGAATTTTAGATCTGCAACTACACAAGTTTAAAAATTGTTTGTATTTGAGGCTGTAATGAGACAAATGCTAGAAACACATCTTGACTTCTGCATTTTATTGACGGTTTTCAGTACATCAGACATGTCGGATTGCTGTTTCAGATTTTGGGAGCTGTGCATGAGGAAACTATGTAATTTTAGTGCTTAGCTTAGCTATGATAGAAAAGCAAATATGCAAATGCATTTAAAAGATCTGGTGTGTTTCCAATCTGCCTTCCTATGCAAAATGATTTCATTAACATGTTAAATAAATAGAATTTTAAAGGTTTTAACCCTTAACCTGCACAGCAGCTGATATTGTAAGTAATTTAACTAATAATCTTCCTGGTTTGCATTGTCTCTTTTGAATCATTGCCTTTAAGCCACCTACAAGAACTTCAGTTATTGTTGCTCGTTTCCAGCATGTCAGCCACAGGAACAAATAACCACAATAGTGTCCTTTCTATTTACTCGCAGAAACATATGCCTGACCGTTTCAGAGGAGCAAGAAACACAATAGAAAAGAGAGGAGGGAAGTGAGAGGATGAAGTGATTTATTGAATGACCAACTTGCCACAGCTGTTATTAACTAATGTCACCAATTACACCTGTGGTTGGCAAATGACAAGTCAGTTGTTACAATGATGTGACTGACCTGCATGTCTCTTCTGCCGTCTTTATAACTGCAGCCTGACCACTTTCATCATGATGTGACAATTTGGACACAAATTGTCACATCAGGACCGTAAAGCGGTGACCGCCCCCCCTCATTGTCTAATTTGCTTAAGTGTGAAGTCAAATTTCAAAGTGTAAATTTTAACTGAGCATCATTATTTATTCAGATCACAGTAACTTTCTATTTCTACCACTGACAAATCCCCGCTGGCACAGACCTCGGGGCTCTCCAGCTTTGTGGAACTGCCTTGTTACGCAGAGACAACTCCTGCCTCGGGCTAATGAGCATGGAGTGAGATGTCCTCTGAACAAACGGCGAATGCCACCTTCAAAAGAAAACGTGCAGTGCCCCAGTTTTTGCGGCAGCAGGGAGCTGTCTGTCTAAGTTTAAAATGTTCTCTTGTTACTATAAAACTTCTGGTAAAAGATTACATGTGGAAGGAGTTAGAGTGACCCAGAAGGCCTAGGTCTCAGGGTGAGACCATATAAGCTGTACTGTGTACATGTTTAAACTACCCAGATGTCTATTATGAAGTCATTCACACACATTGTAACCATGCTTGCTGACCCAGACTTGCCCTACATGGAGGATATTGGTGTCTTTTGGCTTATTATTCTTGTCGTTTGTTCCCTCAAAGGCTAAAAAGGGGCTTGCACGTTCCTAATGAGGAAGTGAGGACAGAACAAAGGCTTTATAGTATGAATGTGATGTCAAGCAGTTTTAATCTATAATATCGTGGCCTTTGTAATCCTCTATGTCGAAAGAGGAGCTTGGGTTTCTGGCTGAAACCAAAAGCAGCCACAAGAGAGAGCTTGCCCATCCTAGGTATCAGTAAACTAAGAAGCCACAAGCTTTTACATAAATAAATAAGCATGGAGCAAAATATGGAGTAATTGGGAGGTTGATCATGGAGATACACAAAGTGGTATAATAAGGACTAATCCACCCCGTTCATGTATTTTTCCTTCCTCTTTGTATGTCTCCCTCTCATTATCTCTCTCACATTTTCACTATCCAAGCATCTCTTTTGCTGTTTTCATCCGCTGTCATTCATCACACATTGCCTCCAACAGCAGCAGCCAGTGTAGTGATTCAAACAGGCTCCACTGATCATTTAAAGGGCCACGGTCTGTTTGGACACGTCTGGTCTGCTCAGCAGGAGATGGGAGAGACTTTATTAGCCTGACTGCCTTTGAAGTCTTCAAAACGACTGCAAGAAATTCTCCTGCCTGATCAAAGGAGGAAAGAGACAAGGAAATTAGAATAATGTGCTTTGGGTACCTTTCTGCTGGAGCTGTACGGAGGATGATGCAAAAGACATAAATACTTTGGACATAAAATATAGTGGATATTAGTACACCTTACAGTGTAGAGTTACAGAAGGGACATTACAAATTCCCAATTATCTGCTGAGGGGAAATTTGCAAATGCAGTGAACGATTCAGGAGCATTTGATGTACATGTCCTTATCGCTCATCTGAGAATAATTCCCCAGCATCACTGAAAGAAAAAATTGAAATAATAGTATGGAAATTATACTGAATGAGCTCAGGATTGTATCAGCATCAATCATATGACGTTTGCCATAATTATTCATGTTTATTAATGATGTACGAAACCGCATGCTGTATTAAATGATTAGATGTCTAAATCTCATGCCACCTCATGCTGTCACAGCTTTGGCTGCTCCTCTGATCCCTGTGAAATAAAAAGCTAAGACAGTTCATGGAGAAAGGCTCTCTGGTGTGTGTCAAGTGGGTCTCATTTATGAAAGATGAAAAACACTGTACATAGGATACTTATTCAAAATAGCAACAACAGACATTTTATTTATTAAGTTAATTATATTGTCTGTATATTTTTCTTGAAGTCTAAATGCTATTTCAAACCCTTCTTCACACTGCCAGGAATAAAATTCTGGTTGGTGGAATATTTGTTGTCATAAAAGTAATCAAATGTAAATATATTAAGTCTAAAAAAATACTGGTGTCCACCATAAAATATAAACAAAGTAGTATCTTTTAATTGTAGAATGTCAAAAAAAAAATCAGAAATTAAGTGAACATCACAATTTGAATCAATTTGACCTGGTTTTCATTGTAAAACACCATTTCAGAACCTACGGGGCTGGCTAGCTTTATTTTGGTAATTCAAATTAGTTTATCAAATGCGGAGGGAAATCAATACTTGACAGGATTTAATAATGCACTGTAGTTCGTATTGGTTATCTTAATCTTCTTGAAGGTCATTTACGTGCCACAGTAACATCAAGTGTTAGATAAAGTGTCAAGTAAAGCGGAATTCTGACACACTGAAAAGAAAAATGTCTGTTTTATTATGTTCTTAGCCATTTGGCATCCACTTGTGTACATTTTGATCAGCCAACTCAAACACAAAAATCAGGACATGCATTAAGTCACTTTACAAACAACAGAAACTGTTGTTTCAGGCATCAAGTCACTGAGTCACCGCCAGATATTCTTCTTTGTATGTGTGCCCACAGTTTAAGGGAGATGAAGAGCAATCATTCGATTAAAAAAAGTTAAAAAAAGACAAAAGTTGACTTTGTCCACAGAAGACCCTTAAGCCAGTCCCAAGAGGCCGCAGTTTCCAACCATCTGTTACTTTAATATTTTGTAGGATTATTCTTTACCGCTGCATCAAATTACTCAATCTTTTCCTTTGTTTGATCATTTTGTCTGAATAACCAGAATGGGACTGATGATCACAGCTGCTATCATCATCTGCAGTAAGTGACTTCAGGTCTTCTGCACAGTTTTCCTTTCATCATCACCAAGGACATTATCTTGGTTCATTGACCCAGCGATGCCCCCCCCCCACCAGTATCTCTACTTCCCAAGATAGAAGTAGAAGACTTAGAGCCTCTTGCTCTTCTCTCTCGTCTATCTGCGTCACTGCCTGATAACCACGACTTTACCGGCAGGCTTCACTTGATGCTTTATCTCCACCGGGGGGAGCGCCAAAACGGATGCACACCAACATGGGGATCCATTTTCCCTAACAAGGGACTGTGTGTGGGAGTGTTGGGATCTGGACACTCATCAGTGATCAGAGTATCAAAGGTGAGTGTGTCAACAAGTCTCCTCCTTTCCTCTGTACCACACAGAAGAGAGTGTGTGGGATTGGTTTTATCCACCATAGCTTATGAGTTCACCTCAATGCTTTTGACTGAGCCCTTTCTTTCTAAACCAGAATGTAATTGCCCCATTGAGAATTTAAAGGATTCATAATTTGGTCACATTTTGTGGCCGACAATATAAATTAAGTCAGACGCTGTGTTCCGAAGTTTAAACTTGTCGCAACTCTTTCATAGGAATCATGTCATTTATTCTTATTAGCCTACAGCAAATATGTCACATTATCTGGCAATTTTGCTTTTATGCTGCCACAGTTAGGAGGATTTATTAGGAGGATTTGTCATTTCACATGGCCGCAACTCTCCCAAAACATTGTGGATATCCTCCAGTCTCCTGAATTTCATCCAGTACTTCAAGACCCAACTATTTGAGTATATCGCTTTAAAAAGGTGTCCTTGGTATGAATGTCAACCCTGCTTTCATTTCTAATGCAACTTACACCTCTACATATCTGGATATAAATACTAAACATATCTAGCGATGCCTTGTCGTTTGGCACAATCAGACGACGGCCCTTTGCAGTAAACCCTGTGAAGACGAGTGTCGACTGCAAGGTTATAGATGAGGTTATCGCAAAAACTGTCCATCTCACTCCAAGAAGAAGCCTGAGGACTACACTTCAGATGTGACCGAATGCAGCAATACTTAAGGCCGTAGCTTCCTCTTATCCTAAAATTAATCATGAAACTTTTTGGTCCAAATCGGGAGTAGCTGCAGTCTTACATGCACAGTATGTGTGACCACGTCCTTAAAGTGAGAGGATTGACAAAGGGTTTCCAGGTTATCATCAACATGTATTTTGTGTGCATTTCATCTTACAGCGCGGCATCATCACAACAGACAAACAGGTGTCAACAGCAAACTCTAATCAAAATGGGTGAGTTTAATTGACAAAAAAAATAAATCAGCCTCCTCAAACCAGATTTCCAAAAAGGTTCTTTAATAAATAACTGGCTGACTGACTTTAAAAACATCAGCAGCTCTGAAGCAAATATGCAGAACAATTAGACATTTGAAGAGCTATACTATTATTCTGTTTGCTGTGGAATATGACCACCATTTCTAGGTACAACAAACGGGGCACAAGTTACAAAGAGGCTGCCAAGATGATTCAAAGTCACACCTCGTTATGACTCTGCTTACAAATACAAGCCTCCATGTGGATTGCATCACAGTTATGAACGTTTATCAAACTTTTATCCAAATCGACTTTTCAAACGTTTATCAAATTTTCAAACAAATCGATGCAACTGTGACAAAGGCAAAGGGAAGGAAATGTGTGTGAAATGTTTGGACAAACAATGTATCATTTGATCCCACAAATGATGCCAGAATGTGAATTATTTCCTTTAAACTATATGGCAGATAACAGAAAGCATTGGGCCCCCACACACATACATCCAGAGTAAACGTTCCACAAAAGCAAACACATGGACAGACCTGGAAGTCCGTGGAGGGATCTTTACACACTCTGTGGGGCTATCAGTACCCCCCCCCCCCACACAGACATTTTATCTCTGTCCGTGGCAACGGTGGAAGGGTCCCCGTTTTTACATTATCTAAGTGACAACCACCGAAGGTCCTGTTGTGCTTCTAGGATCGTACTGTCCATGTCTTGTTGTTCATTTATTCCCCCAATGTTTCCATTTGTGGTTCTTTGGACTGCTACTGTAGAAACAGTATACTAAAAGCCATGATGACACAGCAGCACGCCACCCAGGGACTCTTCCGCTCACCTGGAGAAAATAAATAATGTTGAGTTCCATGCGACTAAACTGGTTTAGCAACACGTCACTGATATTATGAGGAAATATGACTTAATGTAAAGAATATGGAGCAGTCATTGGCTTACCTATTCTGGCACACTTCCAGAAAATTCCTAGAAGCCTAAAAGATAAAATAATAAGAAATACAAGCAGGATCAATATTTTGCCTCCATTGATTTTACTGCATTGTAAAAGTTAATTGCCCTTTTACTGCAATAAAAACAAAAAGACAGAAATGGCTCTGTTTCTGAGATATTAAAAGCTAATGAAAAAAAGAGGCAGGGTGCTACGTAGATATGTCAAGATACAGTAACTGCTAGTGAGAGCTCTGTCACAGCTTTACACGAGGATTGTGATCCCCATTCTACAAAACCCAGGCAGCCACCAGATGTCCATTCCCATGTAAGGAGTGCGCACAGCGGAAGAGGGGGGGACAGCAGGCATGTCTTATTATCTCTAGTGACAGCTGAGGCAAATGTGGCATTCCAGGCCTTCGCTTTTCCGATGCGTCTGTCAGCCTGCGTCAGGGTGTGTGTGTCTGTGAGTGTATCTGTACGTGTTTAAAAGCCGACAACTTTCAAACCCAACAGATGGTGTCAGCATCCAATTCTGAAATTTTCTTTTACTCACTTGACTGGTTTAAAAGTTACATTTTAGGCAAACCTTTTTTTTTTTTTTAAATGGACATGCTTTTCTATAGAGAACACACATTCTTAGAATTTGCCTGGAGATGGTATTCCCCTCACATTCTTCAGAATATTTTGCATAATGTGTGGTACCGAACACAACACAAATAACAGCTCATGCCTTTAGTCAGCAAATCAATCAAGAGGGAAAACTATTAAATCATCCCATCTGCCACTCTCTGTCTCATGTGTTGGTCTACAGAGGATGTACCTCACTGCTCCAATGGGGTGGGTGTGTGTGTGTGTGCGTGCGTGCGTGCGTGCGTGAGAGAGAGAACGTGTGTGGCTGTTCCTGGGCTGTGCCAGACTTATTAGACGTGAATCATGGGGTTTGTACATCCAAGAATAATAATGATGAAAATTTAGGCCTTCTGCTACTTTACTCGCCACAACGAGGAGCTTCTTATTAGTTGTACAAATAACTAAACGTCCTTAGCAGCTAAACTGAGTAACGGAGGGATGGCTAATTCAAAATTGTAGGGCTTTTATACACTCCATTATTACATAGAATCAGCTTTATCACAGATCATTTCTTGTTGGTAAATATGAGATTTTCTACCATGGAAAGAAATAAACAGCTCTAACAGAAGTTGAAATATATAATAAAACACTAGTCAAATTAGGAATGTTCATGATGACAGGACCTTGAAGAACAGAGCAGAATGGATAGCACTTACATGAAATACAAATAATTTGTGTGTGTGTCTTATAATTGCCAGTCAGAGACTCCTAACAGCAAGGACAGACTGAAATTATAGGGCCATAGAATTAGGACACGATCGTTCCAATGTCCTTATTTTCCACCCTGAGGCAATCTTTTCATTTCATCTTCAAATCACTGCGCTGCTTAGTGTTGATAGAAGCAACACAGCATGTTGCAGATGATCAGTAACAATCCAATGATTTGGTTATGCATTTAGATATGACACTGTATCCCATTCAAAGAGAAGGACAGGTATTTGAGGGGTCAATTAATCACTGGGAAGATTTCAATGGCAGCTTCATTGTTAAATATCTTGAATACTACGTGATCATACCCGGTCTTGTTCTTGTCTATCAGGGTGGGAGCCATCGCTCTGATGTAGGCACAGGTACAAATCAGGAGGAGAATCACCGTTAGGAGTGACTGGAAGTTGAAAATGGCTGACTGAAAGATAAAAGGGAATGATACATTTAGTACAGACAATGATCTAGGGCAGCAACAAGTCACACATTTGAGACCAACTGAAGTCACTTTAGAAGGAAGTGGGCTGGCTGCGTAGACCCAGAGAGTCGCTTAACTCTCTATAAAGATAGCATGTTTTTCTAAAGACTGCCAGTCAAAATGATCCTCTTTAAGTGTGTACATTCATACACTAATTTACAAGATCAACCACATGCCTGAAAAGGTATTGTGGCTTAAATGCAATTCTCATACAGCCATGTGCCAAAATGGAGACCCGAGACTGCTCTGCCTAATTGTAAGCTATAACTAATTGTGGGGCACCACATCATCATACTCGTGATATTTGCAACTGCAGATTTGCTTGTCCTTAAAGAGTCAGTTAAATACATACCTCGGAGAATACCTATTTAATACAAACGGTTACTTTGGTTATCTCACTTATAAGCTTTTGTTTGAAGTGTTCCCGTTACACCATCTTATAAACAACCACGTAATGCTCACAACATGTAGCTGAGCCACACACACACACACACACACACACACACACACGCGCGTCCTGTGCTGTGGTGCAGCTACGTGGCACACATCTCAAAACATTCCGCTGCTCGCATTCATCGTACTCATTAACTAGTGATGCCTTCAGCCTTTGCTATCAAACGGCTCGCGTTGACAAAGGACCGCAACTTACGGGATGACATAAATCTATATGATATAAGAACAGAAACATAACGTGATGGCTAGGTTGGCTAAACTTTTAGCCCATATTATCTAGCCAATGCTAGCGAGATAGTTTAGCATTTACTATACGTCCTGCTTTGCACCGAATGCTGCCATAAAGTGTCGTCACAGTGTATTGCGACATAGATTAGACGAAGAATGTGGGTTATAGACAATGCTTAAAATACGCTGTTAATTGGCAGAAGCACTTGCTTAATTAAAAAACAACCTTACCATTTTTGTTGTGAGTTAAAGCCACATCACACTTCCTGCTTTCTGGAATTTACGTAACGTAACCAAAGAGCTTTACGTAACGTAGTTACGCGCTGCGCCGCAGGAACCTCGTTCGCTGATTGGCTGAGAACGCAAGAGTCGAAGGTTGAAACTTCTGTCAAAACTCTCAACAGAGAGAACCGCAATGATTTCAGTTTCATACAAAAATTGCTTCGGCTGGACATCGCAGTAGTTATCCCGTATAATACCGTAAGTCTTCTGAGGAAAATGTGTACATTGGTTTACCGACGCCAACATTACTGTGAATTTAGTCCGTGTGTTAAACCAGTGTAATGTTCAAATCCCGTGTAAAAAACGTGGCGCCGTTAAAGGAGTGTTATATGAGCCGATAATATCTTACTGTAGCCTGCTTTGTTCCACCATGGTGCTGCAGTGAAGCTAGTATGAGCTAGTTAGACAGCACTTGCAGAATCCGGAAGTTGTATCTGTATTATAAAGCAACGTGCTCAAAATCTGCAAGAATAGTCATTCATCAGAAAATTGGTTGATTATGTGGTCAGATAGAAATATGCAGATGTGTGGTCAGAGCTTCTGAAAGTTGAAAGCATATTTCACAAAAATGTAAGTTGAATTCTTTTGGACTTTTGGGGGTTTGGCCAGACAGACATTTTAACGTCACTTTCTCTGGTAATTTGATATGGACATAGATTAGAGCCTTTTGTGGTCGACTCTTCTCATACGTTTTACAACGACGTCCCCTCCCTCCAACCAGCCACGACAGCATCTCCATTGCAGTTAAACCATATTTCATAAATCCCCCACCAGCACTTTCCCTCCCAGACACTCCTAGAGAGCTCTTCGTGTAAGACGAAATCTGTCAGATTGTAAACCACACATAAATAATGTTCTGCTACAAGAGTGGGGGGGATGAAAACCTGGTGTGAGAAGAGATTAGGTCTTCGAATGGAGAGTCTGGTTTCTAAGAGCAAGAGATGAGCAAGTGTAAGCTTTAAAACAGACTCACGTTCCTCTTAATGTCATTAAGTTTTATAGTCTACAGTGCACTGACGGATTTAGGCTGCAGTACGGCATGCTTGATTGCCGCAGTCAAATCAAGGCTCGATGTAGGCTCAGTATGTGCAATCTTTTACAAAGTGATACTGGAAGAACTGCAGTAGCAAAAGTCACTTGCTTTCTACTCAGTTTTGACCCTCAGTCTTCCCTCCAGATGGGACCGAAATGAGCCAACGGCACCACCAGTGTTGTGTTGTCACAGATTGATTTGGTCCGACTCCATACCTTTACACAACCATAGTCTTAACTGAGAATTGCCTTACGTTTGTGACTGTGCATGGCTTAGGTTTTCACTGTAACGGGCTCCTATGTGAATACTGGAGATGTGAAACTGACCTCTTATTGTGCAGCTGAATCCGTGTCGTATGCAACATTATACAGACGAGCTGAGGTCAGGAGGACAACCGTTGCAGGCTAGCAGCGTATGTTTGTTTAAAAGGGTTGCCTCCTTGTTGAAATGAGTCATCTCTTCAATGTTTCGAATGCAGAGCTGAAGTTGGTGTGATCGCCGTTTGGCCCTGCGGCTCACTCCTGTTTGTTCCAGCAGATTGCTTTTTCTTTGCAAACAACCAGCGGCACAGTTTCTCTTCTGAAATGTGTTATTGACTAAAGTAATAGTAATATTTATCCCTTGTGTGATTTCAGTGGAATTTAAATTAGGTAAATGTATGACCTATTGCATATCACTAACATACATTTTCTGTGAACAAGGACTCCATTAGATTGACTTGCAGCAAACTTCTTCAGCGAAGATACGCTGCCAGCAGTAGCGCTTTTGTTGCTCAGCTTCTGTTGTCACTTCATTTGTCACCCAGTGGTTTAAGAGTGCCATTACAGCTAGCAGTAGAGTTTTATTCCGGATTATGTGAATAATGTTAATGTGAACTATGTTTACTCGGAGGAGTACAGAAACAAATGCATTGTATTAGGTTATATGGTTGTGGCCACATAATAATATGAATAATAAGACGCATTGCCAATGATGTTTGATACAGTTGTTGTGACGTCCCGAGAGGTTTGGATCTTTTCCCTTCCAGGGTCTGCAGGTGTGGGTTCAAGGAATGATGACAAGCCATAGTTTCCAACTCAAAACAGTATATTTGAACTCTACAATACAAATGACTCAAAACATCCTCAGCATCGTTTCAGGACACGAAAATGTGTTTTCCACAAACTAAATCAACCGTAAGTCTTTTCTCTCAACAACAGTTTACTCACGCTCTCATTGTCTCTCTCTGGTTTTCTCTTAAATCCTTCTTCTCTATATTAAATAATCACTTAATCAGCCGCAGCTGGGCAGCGCCGTGGTTCTGGCCGCCCGGCTGCTTATGGGATTTGTAGTCCTTTCCACATAGCCATGATGTTTTGTAGTCCCCGGTGTAACCTTCGGGCCGGAACATAGCTCCTGTCTATTACACAGCCTCTCCCGACGTCACAGTGTGAAACTTGTTGTCACCAATCTCAAATGCTTTTGCTGCCTTGTGGTGAGAAGAATTTGTTAAATCTATAAGGAGATCAGAAAAATGTAGTTTCAGGCTAAGCGATGGCACATCTTGTTAACGGCATTAGACTGAGCATGACCTTGACCCATGACCTCTACATCACAGTTTCCTCTGCAAGCAGCAAGAATATAAGAACTAAAAGAGTCTATGGTTAAATTACAGTGGTTCTTTTTGTTCCCGCATGTATCAGTCAAGTTATGGTGACACTTCTACCTCTGACATGACCATGGTATAAGGCCATTTCAGTCATATTTGTAGACACACGTTTTAGCCTTTAGGCCTTGATTTATTGTAGTGCTTGTTATATTTTCTGACACGGTTTCTATTTGTCAAGTGGTTTAAGGTAGCCAATACCTAGAAAGAATATTGAATGAAAGGCTATGGCACAGTCTGCTGCTGGTCAGGGAAGCACTGCTTCAATCCATGACTGATCGAGGTGAAGAGTGAACCATCCAAAGAGTCCCTCCTTTTCATCTCAAAGCCACTTTATTGGAGAAAGCATGAGGGGAAAGTGCAGTGAAAGGACAGTGAGAGGACTGGCCTAATTGTCAGGGCCCATTAAAGAGACAGTTGACTGCCTTGGCTTTTTTTACTCCGTATGAACTCCTCGTTTAAGACACAAGATGCATAATTAGAGGTTCTCTTTGTGACTCATTTGCCTAGTACTTCCTGCACACACTCATATCTTGCAGTTTTCATATGCGGCAATGCTGAAGAAATGACAATGAAAAGGTTGAGCAAAAAATTACAGAGTGAGTAAGAAAAGAGGATAAAGGCTGTCAAAGCTGTAGGGGCGCTTTGGGTGATGATTTAAGCGTCCAGTGATTGTGTCTGCTGATCAAGTAACTGAACAGGAAGACTTCAGCATTGACTTTGAAGCTCTTGCACAGCTCTCCATCCTGACAGACAGTGCTGTAACTGGAGTGTCCTTCTGTGATTACCACAGGGTCATCGTGCCTGCGCAACAGATGTTACAGTAACTAATGAGTAGCCGGGCTCACTTTATGAGGTTAAAGTTGAACCCTTCAGCTCCCTCTTCTTGTTCAGCCCCTTCGTCCAGCCACACCCCTTCTTGAAGCTCAAAGGGTCAACTTTAATCTGTTGCAAGGCTCTTTGTGTGTGTGTGTGTGTGTGTGTGTGTGTGTGTGTGTGTGTGTGTGTGTGTGTGTGTGGAGAGGGCATGTTTATGTCTGTGTCAGATCTCTGCTGTATGTCTCATTTTGAATAACCTTGACCACCTGCTCTGTCAGCGACTATATGGTGGGGGATATAAAGAAAGAATGGAAGAAGAAAAAAACCAAACGTGCTGTCACGTCCTAACTTATAGCACAATGTACGAAGGCGGTCATTTAGATTTTTTTCAAACATGTCCAGCTTGTCTAACTGCCAATTTAGCTGTCCCTTTTCCCTCCATCTCCACACACTTTGCCCTGTAGTTAAGCAGGGAAGATGTCCGACTCACAGCAATCGCATGTTCTGGCCTGGACATCCGTAATCAAGTAAAAGTTTCTTTTTCTTTGAGAAGACAAATGATGTGTAGCCAGTAAATCAAAATGACATTTCAGGAATCATATTCATCATATTGTAATCCTTAAATCAACATATTTTGTAACTGATCGGTTGAGCATGGCTGATTCTGGCTGGAGGCTTAAGTTTTACTGCAGCAGTGAGCCCGTTAGCCAAGACATTAGCACGTGTTATTACCAATCAGGCTTGCTCGGTACACTCATCGAACAGTCTAGAATTGGCAAGTAATGATTTAGTTTCACAGTATAAAGTAATTCCAAGTGCATTGATCCCACAGGTTTTGCGTTGCTCACTGTGGTCTAGCGTGGCCATGGATGAATTAGCTTGATATGTGTTAGGCTTCCGCAATAGATCATTGACCAGTTGCCTCCTTCACTCACGTCATTGGAATCCCTTACATGTGATTGAACGCATGACTTGCAGGGCTGTCGTTGGTCTTTGGTTCCTCGTTTCAAACATGAAGGCTCTTGTGGAAATTTCTCCCAAACTATCTGCCAAAATCTAAATGAGTTTGAGGTGAGAAATAGTCCATGCAGATGCAGAATCATATTTCATTTCGTATCTAGAGTGTAACGTGTAGTTCTAGTGGTTGTTACACAGCTTTGTGAGTTTAAAGAGCTTAATCAAGCTTAAGCTGTTCTCAAGTGGATGCTTCCAGTCTTAAATCGCAGTGTGGAAACACATGAGATGTAGTTTGTCTGTGTGTTGCAGAGGACTCACGTTAAGAAATATGTGTTCTGTAGATATTTGGATAAATGCACACACTGAATAAAATCAGACAACAACTGGGCCTTTTTGGTAATATTCCTCTATTTATCTTTAACAGTGTGTAATTACCGTGCTGGTGGTCAGGAAGCCCACATTCCCACACAGAAACCTGCCAAAACCTGTTAAACTCCACTGGTTCCACTGACTCAGACCCCCATTAAAGACACACACAGCAGGGACGTTTATTACCCAAGTGGTAAAACAACGAGCCACGTTGATGCAACTGGAAGATTAACACAACCTTACAACATCAAAATGGATGGACAGTCTTCGAAGGAGGTCCTAGGACCAAACACTTTGAAATATCCTGAACACAACACAGTGGGCTTCTTGCTGGTAAAATGAATCGAATGGCACCTTGTTAAGAGTTTCTTTATTCACATCTTTGATTTTCTGCAGGTCATGAGTGGTACAGTCCGAGAGATCACCGTAACTACCGATCCAGGCACCCCGTACTTCCTGCGAGTGCAGTGGGCCGTAGATCTGGGTGCTGGGTTCACACTAGCCCTCACTGATGGAAACTCAGCATGGATTGGAGAAGGTAAAGATTTCGGATATACAAACAGTGCGAAAACACATCAATATTCGAGGGCCAACAGTCACAACCCAACAGTCTCAGGCCACGTTTGTCATGACTGAACCAAGAATTTTAGACTGACGTGTACCACGCAGACTTACATCTTTTGACCATTGACTAGACTGGGTTGTCACCAGGTCCACCATTCATCGGGCTGTCCAAACTGTGTAGGCACCTGGCTGTACCCCATCTCATAATATTGTAACTGTTAGTCTTTTAACCAGAGGGACAGCAGTGACCTTGTTTCATTATCCCTCTTCACTCCTGTGTTGCAGCTTACAGGTGTATAAAGCATATTAAAATCTACAAGGCTTGTCTTTGTTTGTGCATTTTAGTGTGTGTGTGTGTGTGTGTCAGCGGTTACATATGCGGTTTCTCTGGAAGGACACCTGGAACATAACCGCTCCCTAGTTTTCTATTGCTGTCCATCTGCGGAGTTGACAGGCAGAGATGGGGTTGTGACAGCTATGCGCGGGCTTCTCGGTCGACAGCGTTTCTGTGTTTGATGTGTTAATTGGGACCCTCAACTCTGTGTGAACAGCTGTGCAACAGCTGACGACATTCCCCTTGGTTTCTCTGCTTGCTTCCTTTTAAATCCGTCCACGCATTACTACATAATTAATGTTTATAGTTTTGCTCTGCAGTCTGCTATCACCTCTTTGCCCTCCGTGCGGTTTCTCTCAACATATGAATGTACGGCTTTAAAACGGTGCAAAAATGAGAAATATGCCTTTGTTGTGTCCAGTTTCAGAAGATGAGGTGACAAGAGAAGCCGATGATATGGAAGTCTCGAGGGAAAGATATGTTGAGGATATTCTTCAAGCGCTAACAGGAGGCGAAGGAGGAAGAGGAGGAAGGAGACGAGGCGACGCGGAGGTGTATTCTTTCGACCTCACTCCAGATCACTGTCATCTCTCTTATCAGAAGATCTGTAATGGCATCTCGGTGAGCAAAAGCTTTGGGTAGATTTTTATTTATTTACTCTGAGTTTTGTGAAATCTTAAATAAACTTTAAAACAGACACACAAGCAGCTTTAAGGCCGTGCTCAGACAGACTGCAGCACTGCATATCAAAATTCAGCCCTCATTTATTTCAATGGAACTGCTGCAGTGACACAGCGGTAATGCCAACGCAGAGGGCCCCTGCAAAACAAAATGCAGGGTTGTCGGGGAAAAACAGTTGAATTCGGGTCGACTTTTGCTGCAATGCTACGTCATCCGGCATGCTGTCCAAGCCAACATTTCTGGTACATTACTTTTCAATGTGAACGCCATGTTTCCACTGTTTACCTTGAGGTTTATGCGACATAAGATACATGTATGTATGTACGTAGAGTACATCACTGTGATAACCTTTGCAGTAATGAACCATCTAAAAGAGGTATAGCAAACGTGGGTAGTTTGAAACTCAAGTGTAGAGGAATCTGTTGTTAGAAGAGATGTCAGTCTTAATAATGCAGATCCATCAGTATTTCACCCTTGAATTCCACAACATCATGCACTTCTCTCGTCACTGTTCCCTGAGGATAAATGCATCTAACGACATACAACAAAATAGAAAGGAAGTCTCATTTTTTACAGGGGGCTTGTTACAAAGATAAGGTTTATTGTCTCCTCTTATTATAGCAGAATTAGAAAGGCTTGCCTTTAGGCCAGTGTGGAAAATGCCACAGATAGGAATCACTGAGTTTGTTACCAGCCATCCAATAGCAACAGCATAAGGTAGTTTTCTAATGGCCACAGCTCGTAAACATTTAGGGGAGAAGGTTTGCTGATTAAAAGATAAGGTGGAGCTAGCTGGCGCTAATGTAAACAATCAGTTACCCACATTAAAGCACAAATCTTTTTAAATTTATGAATATGTATACAACAGTCACTGACAAAAACTGAACCGTTCGGGACAGAGACATATGTTACATTGAGTGCTAAGGTGATTCTTACATCGCTTACAGTGAGAGACAGGTTTGATGGAGTGCAGGTCATGGTGCTTTTAGTGGATTTTGGTGTTATTCTTCCAGACCAGAATGCAGTTGCCTCCAGGGAGCAGGTCACTTGGGGTCCTGGGACTGCTGTCAGGTAACGGGACCGGAGGGAGGAGGCCAGGGGGTTAGGAACACTGTAGAGGTCGTAAAACCCTGATTTATGAATGGGGCCGTCCCCATCTAACAATGTTAAACAACAGTTGATCAGAGCCGCCTTCTTTTCTCTCTCCAACTTCCCCAGGCTTTATTCGTCTCTATGAGTGTGTCCGTGTCCGGACATGTGCAGACATACTGTTGGTTTTAGAAAGCTATCAGCCTTTGGGTGCCATACTTGACAAATGGTTATTTCCACTGTATGTGACTTTGTCTCACATCCCATATTTCAATAATGAAATGATGATATAAAGAATAGAAAGAGTGGATATTTTAAACAACACAATTTACATGTTTTGTTTTTGTGGATGCTCTCTCTTTCAGCCTTCCCAAAACGTAGCTCAGATTAACTGTTAATGAAAAATAAAATGAACAATCATTGACTAGTGTTACTACTAGGGATGCAGTAGTGATACCACTGGGGGCATCCCTATTAGTTAATCAAGACGTTTTAAAATTGAATAATCGATGAATAGATTTGAGTAAGTAAAACAACCTATTCTTATTCCGAATGCAAGCGAGACAAACAGCAGCCATCATTTGACTTTTGTATTCCCAAATTAATCAAACAGTTTTGACATGCCAAAAATGAACGCTCTCATTTGTGTAGGTGGTGGTGTTTCTTTTTGCACAGGGAAAGGTTGTTGCCAAAAGGAGCAACTAGACCACACAAAATGATTGACAGTGGCCCAAATCTGTCCAGCCCCAAGTGTTCTTTTAAAAGAAATGCAGTCCATGTTCACATTGTTGCTGACAGTAATCACCACTGTGTGTGGTAGACACAGATCTAAGAATCCTGAGGGACTATTTGGATTAAGTGCAAACTACCGCTCCTGTCTAACACCTGCTTCTTTTTTTCTTGCTCTCCCTTGTTTGCCTTTTTTTTTTTTGTTTTTAACATGACACAGGTTATAAAGTGTAACATATGTTCTCTGCCAGATCATTTCAGGGTGCAGAAATGACCAAAAATGAGACAAGCTTCCTCTGGGACTGGAAGAAAGGAGGTTAGAGAGCTGACAGGTGGTGAACTTAACCTGACACTAGTATTTTATGAATATGAGCCCCAGACGTTTGTTGTTAAACTACTACTAAGCAGGTGTTTTACATGTCTACGTCAGACACAATCTCCTCCGTAATGTCTGTTTAAGTACAAGTATCTGACATAGATATTCCAGTACCGACACAGACGCTTAATTTTTTTGCAGATTAAGGATTTTGGAGCATTTAAGGGGAAGTAACACATCCTGTACGTCTGTGGAGGACTACCTTGATTCAGCCCCCAAATATGACACAAACAACTTGTACTATATATTTTGTCTGTTAGTTCAGTGTTTTCGATGTAGACGTAATTGTGGTGTCACTGACATAAATTTATTACACGAGTACTCGGTTACTTTGTTTTCGTAAAAAGTACAGATTATTTACATGATGTAGTGCTGTGACAAACTGCATGATGGTCAAAGAAATGTTTGATCAGTTATCTGGAGGCTGAATGCCATTCCATTAAAGAGTTACAGCTCAGTTCTTTACTTCAGACCAGCTTCGATCCAGGGAGATGGATGGGACTCTAAATATTGACAGTTGTGGTGATTTAAGCCATGGGATTCTGGATGAGTCTGGGTGGATGAATGTGGCACAGACCGTTCCATGTTCTGTATTTGTCAAATAGATCTTTTCTTATAGTTCACTGGGGATTCCAGCTGCGCAGCATGACGCAGGAGTATGTTCACTGGAGTAGTCCAATGTTTTCTTATACTGATTGCATCATGGAAAGTGAGTGGGTTCATTCACAATCACAGCCTTTGTCAACATTATTTACAAACACTTATATTTCTAAATCACGTGCATGCTCATTGTTTGGAACTGTAAATAACATACCATCTACCAAATGAAAAAGGAACTGATATAATGGGCCAAAAGCAAACACTTTACAGATAAAATGAGTACAGTACATGAATGTGTTATATTTCTTTCCTAGTCACTTTTTTTGAGCAACTTTAATGTGGTTATTCATTAGCTTGTTTTTCTGTTACTTATCTTCATGTAAGTAGATTGATCGTACTTTAAGTTATTATTTGTTGAGGTTCTCCACCTCATTTAGTTTCTTTTCTTCGCTCTTGTTATATTTTCACAGCTTTTTCTAAAATAGACAGCTTTGAGATCTGTCACCATGCAGTCTATTTTTTTCTTCTCAATTTTTGGTATTTCTATACCAAACATCATCAAGCCATGTATCTAATAGAAAACCTCTCCAGTAATGTGGATGTTCACCTGTAATTCGGCATAATAATATGATGGGAAAGGACTTGAAAAACTGCAACGTGGAGATAAAAGACATGATAAAAGATTCCTTCATCAGGCTTTCCTGCCGGATTTACCAAACAGAAGTATCCCAGTGTGATGATGTTCAGCCTTTTGATTCTCAAACAAAATTGTGAAACTATATTGCTGAAGCAGTTGTGATACTGACACGTACGGCTGTAACTAATAATAATAAACTTATATAGCACCTTTCATACAGAGGGTGTAGCTCAAAGTGCGAAGAGAGAAGAAAGAAAGGAGAAGAAGAATTAAATAAATAAATAAAAACACATAATAAAATAGTGCAAAAACTTTGCAATGAAACCAAGCAAACGGATTGCTAACAAAGAGGAAAATAGCAAAAGCACGTATGCCAGAAACAATTAAGTATTAAGATAAGACTAAAACACAGAAGGCATACGACCAATAAAATATGTCAGGAAAACTCAAAACAGTAGAACAAGACAATACAGAGGGATAATTACTTAAAAGCAATGCTGAATAAATACTAATGATTATTTTTATGATAAAAAATGAACATTCACAGAGCCCAAGGTTATGTCTTCAAATTGTTTTTTTTGTCTGAATAACAATAAAAACCCAAAGACAGTCAATTTAAAATTAAATAAACCAGAGAAAAGCAGCAAATCCTGGGATTTAGGAAGTTAATTAAATTATTGTCTCAGCGCTACTGTGGAATCATTGTAACACAGGGCCATGTGATTTTTCTGTAAGCTTGGGCGCATCTGCGTACATGCGGAAACTGATCTTTTTAATGACATTACGGTAGTTAATGTTTGTTAACAGTGGCCATGTTTTCATTGTCCCAGACAGAAATGCCCCCTAAACTTGCGAGTGGTGATGCAAATTTTCAATTCCACGAAGCATCCAAAATGCTTTAATTGTGGTTTCAGGGAAAAAAAT
The DNA here is from genome assembly GCA_036023855.1 of Gadopsis marmoratus. NCBI lineage: Eukaryota > Metazoa > Chordata > Actinopteri > Centrarchiformes > Percichthyidae > Gadopsis > Gadopsis marmoratus. The sequence goes on from JAVQJF010117550.1 coordinate 49,568, forward strand.
CTACTAAAAATCATAATTTTTTCTGCCTGTTAAAAGGGAGTTTTTCCTGCCACTGTGGCCTAGTTCTTTCTCGTGTGGGAATTGTTGGCTCTCTGATCAAACTCAAAAATGAGGACATATTGGTTACGTGTTTACAGGAAATTGTGGCACGACTGGAATCCAGATTTGTATTCTGACCGCGTTGGAAGATTCTGCCACCAAGCTGATGGTGGCATCTCTCTTGCTGTTGCCGCCAGAAAGTTCTACGTCACAGTAGTTTTTCACTGAGTTATAGTTTGTCTCTCTGGTTGATGTTTACGGTATTAATGTGAGTGAGCTTTAATAATGTATTCCTGCCTTGCTTCAAACATCTCTGGACCCCGTATTCTAGGCAGATACTGATGGAAGTTAAAGTGTTATCTGCTCTCAAGTCGGCCCTGTGTCATGGCATGACCTGTGTTTATGGGAACAGTTGTTATCGGGGACGGACCGAGTGCTGCCGCCCCTCACTTCCTGCTCTTTATCTGGCTGCACGCCTCTGCACGGCGGAAGAGGGAGCTGATGGCGCAAGCTGATCTCTGTTCAGTGCCCACACTTCCCATTCTGAGCACCCTTGCCCACCTTGAGAACACTGTCTCACCCACTGACTTCCCCGTTCCCTTGATTATTTTGGAAACAGAACAAGGGGGCTGGACCACTGACATGTTCACTATATTTTTGCCCTCATATGACATAAGATAATAATATAAAGATTGTAAAAAAGTATTTTCAGAGCTGGAGTTTTTGTTCGCAAATGGACATGGATGAATATCCCAGTGAGTACTCTCTGAATTTCATTGATACCATTCACTTTAATATTACTGATTACTGGTTATTGATTAATGGGGGTTTTTGTCCTCTGATCCAAAGGAATAAATGGTGGGTTTGGTCTCCAGCAATGTGTTGGACCGTGTGATAAGGAAAGCTTTGTGTCCCCTGTTCCCACAGCTTGGTCTGGTATCATTTTCACTGGTACTGTGTTGTTTTGGCTTTGTCCTCCACACCTACGTCCCCATGGGTTTGACCTTATGGTCTGGCTAGCTGTCTCGCGAGATGCACACAGAAACAAACAGTTAGACCACACACACACACACACACACACACACACACACACACCCACACAGGGTCATGTTGTAGTGTTGCACTAACTTATCCTGAAACGACGATTTTACACACATTTAGCCAAATCTCCAATCTTAATTTTGCTCTCTTTTGATCATGTTTTACACAGTATTTGTCATCCCAAAAAGTTAACTTTTCAGGGTTTGCAAAGTCAGATATGTGTGAAGCATCTCATCTCATTTTAGAGGTTTTTTCCTCTTCTTTCTGTCTTGTCCTATCACGTTAGCTGCATTGATCTTTTAATTGTCATCAGCTATCCCACCCCGTCATAAAGGTCTTATGTCAAATGCTGTTAAAGGCTGAAACAACAGCTATGGACCCTTTACTAATTTCATTGTTGTTTTAGTCATGTAACACAGTAGAAAAATGTGGCAGTGGGTCGAGGATCACAGACAAACAGACTGACCTCCCACGCCTTGGCAGAGACTGGCAGCAGTGTGCAGACTGACCTTTAACTTTATCTCTGTGTCCCAGGAGAGAAGCAGCAGCTCAAGAAAATAAAGAGTGCTTTTTTTGCCTTTTTTCATCTTTTCGACAAGGAACCTAAACCAATGGAGAAAAAAAAACACTCATAGAGATGAGCAAGCCTTCGTTTTCAGATTCATGTCATGTTTGGTGCATCCTTCCTCTTTTCATGCTTCACAGTAAGCTAAAGGTAAACTTTTGGTGATCTGGAATTTATGTGTTTACTGTAGCAGAAACCCTAAAAGTAAAGAGTGAAACGCAGAACCGTAGGTATTTAGAAGAAGGGGCAGAAGAAATAAACAGCAGCTGAGTGTCATTTCCAATGTTAATCCAGTAAATAAGGGTTGTGCTTCCAGCCGTTTAGATCTCTGTATCTGTTTGTCTTAAACTGGTAATACCATGTTAACATCCTGGGCAGGAAGATTTATGATCTTAAACGGTGTCAGCGGGTAAAACCTGATAGAGTGAGACTTGTACAGTAAATGTAGGACATTACAACATTCTTTAAAGTGTGGACATATTAGTGTACTCAGCATGTCGGCGTCCAAAGCCTTCACGTTATCCTTTGTCACGTGGCTGACCTTCCTGTGGAGGTACAGTGGAGCTTTAGACACATGTAGCAAGCGGTTGAGGAGCAGTTGCAGGAGGAGATGGATGGGAAGTTTGAGGTGAGATCAAAGCTTTCACATTTATCACTCCTCGCAAATTATACAGCTCTGCATATGTGCATATAGATAATGTGTAGCCTACTGTGCACGTTGGTGTGTCTTTGAAGTGGACACGATGACTTGCACTTCTCAAATTCACAATCATGACCAAGCCAAACATGAGCCCTTCTTACTGGGCCTCTTCCTACACTGGTCTCACCGCTTTTTTGTTAATGGTGGACCATCTTGCACAAACACTGAATTATGGCAACGTCAGCTTGTTGACATATGAATCTCAGTGTCAAACATGTTCCCTCTAAATCCCTGAGACTGTGCTGGATCACTGTGACATCCTGATGTTGCACTACACTTTTATGAGTTCTTGGGAGCCTCATCCTCCTCAGGTCCTGGGTGGTCTCCCCTGTGTCCCGGTCCTATTAAGTTGACTTTTGTTAAATCACTGATTTCCTTGTTGTGGTCAGGCTGGCCATTATTGGCAGCACTGGTCCTGAATAAGCATGGGACTATGGAAAGGGAGTTTTTTTTTACAGAATTATCTCTTAATCTACATTAGTTTTATTGTGAAATTTAACTCAATGGAGTCATTATCTATCTTTATAGGCAGGCTGGCAGATACACATTATACACAGAGCAGGTTTTTTGACCACTAGCAGCTTTTGATAGATGTTGCTGTTAGAGGAAAGGTCAGGGGATCACCAAAGTTATTATTAGTGGCTGTCGTAGCTAAAATGATGCAGGTATCAAAAAGGATTTGGCAGAAGATGCATAGCAATAGTTAATATTGCTCGTGGTTATAGTAGTAGAGTATTTCATGTACAAAGCATTGCAGAAAGGTTTGTGTTGAGAGACTAAGTGAGAAAATTGACATTGAGAGAAAGAAAGTACAGCGGATCAACTGCATCAGACAGGCAGGCTGAGGCGGTGAAGCTGTTGGAGGGATGTGAAGCAAATATCCACTTATTGAAACATGTTCAGGTTCACCAGTGGAGGGGAAAACAGCCGACACACACAAAAATAAAGGGATTTTATGAGAGCTTTTGAAGATGGCGGCTTCATTACAGTGGGTCTATAACCTCGATGCATCCCAGTAAAGATTTAGCACCTTATCACCTTCTGGTTTCCCAGTGCCTCATGAACACTTGTGTGTGTGTGTGTGTGGGAGAATTTCCGAGGCAGTAAGCAAACAAAGATTGTACAACAAACAAACAATGTGTAGCTGTTTGCAAATACGTGTAGTGTGGAAGCTTTGATGAGTGGACAATCACTCCAGGCTGAACTGTGTTTCGGTGTATTCTGTATTTAATTAGATGCCTTTGCTGTAGATTTAGTCTCTTTAGAATTTAGAATCTTTCCTATTTGAAACTGGAGGGCTACGAAGGGAACGGAATTTAGAAAATGTAACACATCAACTAAATGTTCGAAAACTGCCCTGCTGCAATGTGTCAGCCCTGCTCTGTGACTTGGTGCCAAAATGCAAACCAAATGAGGAATGTTTTATTACATCTGAAGCCTGCCTGCGATTCCGAAGACTCACCGACAAGAAGCAACAGAGAGGAAACTGTGTGCTCACATGCATAGTTTACTGGTGACCAATGAAATCGTCCTGTATTTCTCCCAGACAGAAGAAAACTCCTCGTCATCTTTAAAAGCCTCCGGCTTCAAAGGAAATATGATGCAATGGTTTGTTGCACCTGTATATCGCAGAGCTTCTTGGGATGACATTAAGGTGCTGATTCTTACTCATTTTTCACTTTCATCAGGTTACTGCCAGCAGTGCCATAGGTCCTTAGTCACCTTAGTCATGACAGGAATGTGCTATCAGATGTGCTTTGCCCAGGTAACTTCCTCCAGCTTCTCCTAGAGGATCCCTAGGGACTCCAGGGGCTGCTGGGAGATGTAGTCTTAAATCTGTCCTGTTGTCTCCTCCAAGTCGGACATGCTTAAAGGGATGCACCCTGAGGTTGTGCTTACTATGGGTCATGAACCACCTCAACTGTCACCTGTCAATTTGGAGGAGGTCCTCCCATATTGTTGAGCTCCTCAGCTGTTCATGAATAATGAAGCCAAACCTCAGACCTTCAGAGAAGACCTTTTTATCGCCTCAAATATGAGCCGATGCTCATGCAAATGTCACGTCATACACCAGTCTCATTGTCCTTCTCCCTTTTCTACTCTTTCCTTCCCTCCTTTCCTAAGGTGCACTTAGGTTCTGTGGAGCTCCAGCCAGCTCCAGACTCTCTAGAGCTGAACCGGGAGATGATTGGCCAGTCCCTAAAGCGCAGTACAGATCTGGGATCAGAAAACTGCCAGCTGTTGGAGGAGAACCATAGACTGAAACAGGAGCACCAGAGAATACTCAGAGAGTAAGGATGAAGAAGAAAGCCACTGGTTTGTGCTGATGGATTAGAATGAGTGTTCAGGACAGAGTGGTGTGTGCTAGAGAGCACATGTCTAGTTCAAATGGAATACCCAGACAGAATCAAATAATTCTCTTTAGATTTTCAGTGCTGGAATTTGTTTGTTGATTGTCTTGTTTGCATGCAAGCTCTCTTTGCTTTTTAAGTCGCGCTGCCAGCTGTTTATATGCACAGCAATCACCCAGCATGACATCATAACTGGTCGCCCATTTCAGAGTACTGAGGGTTCCACCCAGTGCTGCAAACTGGGCTTGGCATTTCTGGGAACTAACTAAATGATTCACTTTCTTTCAATTTATACATCCCTGGTGCTTGACTTCTATTCAAGTAACATTTTTTTGCGTAATCGTTTAGCTGCTTGTTCATTGTTGAGAGACGGAGAATGAGAGTGACCTATGCCTGCACAGGGCGGAGGCATCAGCACCATTCCTCTTAGCAAGTTACTCTCATAAGGCAAACAAACGTGATTCCTCAGCTTTTAAAAAACTGTATTTGTCTGTCTGTGTATGCATATGATGTACATGAGTTTGCCAGCATGTATGTTCTTGCACATACATTGGTGTGTGTGTGTGTGTGTGTGTGTGTGTGTGTTTCTCACCAGGCTGGAGCAGCAGGTTCAGGGTAAGGAGATGTTGGAGAGTGAGCTGTACTCACGTTTTGTCATGGTGCTGAACGAGAAGAAGGCCAAGATCAGAGGCCTTCAAGACGCTGTCCGCCAGCTCCAACACACCGATGACCAGCAGAGAGACGAGGAGGTGACACAAAGGTCAGCAGGCTGATTTTGCATGGCTTCCTCTAATTCTGTGCTGTTCTGGCTTAAATAGCCAGCTTTGCTACTTTAAAATGCAGGTGAACCCATGAAATTTGTTTTATTTTATGTTTTTCTCACATAATTACATTTTTCATACACAGGGTTTACCTGTGTATAAATATATGTGGTGAACGGGGAGAAGTATAAACATACAGCACTAATTTGTCTTTTGCCTTTGAGGATTTATGGAAAATTTTCACAAGGCACAGTGTTATTAGTATTTAGACTTAATTTACATTTCATCCCCGTATGATTTGTGATGTGGGCACGGTGGCACAATGGTTACTCACAGTAAGAGGGTTCTTGGTTCTAACTCCTCAGTCGGTGGAGTTTGCATGTTCTCTCCGTGCCTGCACGGGTTCTCTCTGGCTTCCTCTCACCATTTGTCTGATTATTTCCTCAATTTATTATTTGGTCTATAAAACATCAGAAAACTATGAAAATACTTATCACAGCTTCCTAGAGTCCAAGGTGATGTCGTAAGATGTCTTGTTTTGTTTGACCAACAGCATCAAATCCCCAAATATTCTATATATTGTAATGTAAGGCAAGGTAAAGCCACTCATTCTCAAATTTAAGAAGCTGGATCCATCAAAAAACACTGACATTCATTTCCTGTCAATCAACTACTTGTTACAGTTCTAGTTTAGTCTTATTTTCTTGTAGGTACATGTTAGACTACCTGTGTAATATTTTATGATAAACACTTTTTAGTGTGCTAATTCATTTTGCTCATTTACTGGGTAGCACTTTACTGAGTAATTTGTATAAAGAATAAATCAATATGTTTAGGTCATTGCTTTAGTTGCACACTTGCAAGTTCTGTTTCCAAGCAGGTCAGCACAGTGCTGTCAGGTCTGCGTATATGTGTTTGGCACACCTCTGCTTTTTGCAGAACGCAGACGGTGGCTAATTTGTTTTTTTACAAGCCTGTGTTCTTACATCACTGCAGGCCACAGCGTATGGAGGGAAGGTTTTACTCATAATCGCTGCTTATGTGTCTTGCTTCGCCACCGTCCCTTGTGGTCAATAACATAAAATATTGGAAGATGATTAGCTGAAGGTTTTACCAGCGAAGTAACATGAGATGCTGTATTTTCTTCTTTGTTCTCATCTCTTAAACTTGTGTCATTTCCTTTAGTGACAGTGAAGGTGACAGTCAAGACAGAAGAAAGGAGACAGTTCAGAACATCCATCCGTCTCAGGAGTCAACTGTCCTCATCACAGGTGTGTGTGTGTGTGTGTGTGTAGTGTTAAGAGTGCAGTTATTTTTGGACTTATCTGAGGGAAAACTGCTCCTAAGCCCATTAAATAAACCATTCTCTGTCAACTCAGAATGGATAATTTGGTATTAAAATGAATAATACAAAAAAGAAAAATTATGTGATTTAATATTTGCCTGTGTCAAAATAGGTTGCAACTGCAATATCAGTGGTAATAACCACACACATCTCCTTGCCGTCTGGCTAGACCTAAAGGGCAGAACCTAATCATAAAGTCTTCAGAGGCTTCCTCTCTGGGTATGTCTGATTTAATTCGTTGTCACAGGTCACCTATATAGAGGTTTACTGTTATAATGACACACCATCAACACAATGTTCTCCAATATTCCACTTATTAACACATGCACCATGTTTTGGTGAGGCAGGGTGTGCAAGTACTGTTCATGGTACATTTTCCCTCATTCCCAGTACTCCTTGTGATGTCATAGGTCACGATGTGACTCAGTTTTGATTCAGACTCTCAGAGAAACGCTTGAGTTTTAGCTTTCCTCAACCTGAGTTTACTGTCCAATAAACCTGACAGTTGAATGTAATTGATTATGTAAGCAGGGAACACAAGCAGAGAGTATACCCTCAGGTATCCGGGTTCCGGGAAACACTCAGTGAGCCACGAACCCACCCAGAGACGTCTGCTGTGATTGCTTCAGCACGGCCGGCCACGAGGTGGTCTTCCTTTTCCTGCATCATGCAGAGCAGGCTTGATGTCACATCTGCCGAGTCATTCCCCCCCCTGTACTACAGAGCTGCAATCTGCTGGGATAACCCACTGATCGCCCTCTCAGTGGCTGTTTGTGTTCAGAGCCAAACTCAAGAACCCACCAAGAGGATAATATAGTTGCAAAACACGTTGATGATGTAGTGGCTTCAGCAGGTTCTGTTGTTTGTCTCTCATTTTCTGTACGCACTTTCTCTCTCTCTCTCTCTCTCTCTCACATGTCCATGCCCTCCCCTCCATGCTCTCACTCCCAGCCTGGCTGCAGTGAAGACGGATGGAGGTTGTAGATTGTGCACTATGGGTCTTGGCTCACACACTTTCTTATTTGCGGTACAGAAGGGTTTTATAATACTTTCTTGTGTTTTTGGCTTGTAAGTGAAAATCACCCGGCCGACACTTATCTCTTATCTTCGTGTCTTGATGAATTTGTCCCCCTCTTCTCTCCATATTCGGAGCTTTTTAACATTATGGGTTTTTTGCTATTTACACAAACTCAGCTGTCCAACAAGTCCGTGTCTGGGAGTTTCCATCTTGGCCATAAAACACTTTGGTGGAAACAAACCATATTTTCATTACATTGTTAATCCTTCTTGTTTATATTGTACAGCCTTAGTCTGGTAACTCCAGAAACCAACTAATTTATAGCCACCTTCACAAGGGTTGGAGGACATGAAACATACAGTATGACAATGTGACAAAAGTACAAACAAACCTTTGTGTTTACAAAAGTTTACTTTAATAAATATTTTGTGTTCCATTTGGCTATTCGTCACCTTGGAATTATAAGGTTCTATGACATTTTTGTCAAAGTTGAGTTATTGAGGTGTTTTTTAAAGTTGTATGCATTTTTTGACTTTTTGAACTTTTTATTTGGAAAACAAAAAGCTCTATCAACTATTGGGAATGCAACACTTTGAAGCTCAATATCTCAAAATAGCTCAGAGCTCAGACAGAACCTTTATAAGTCCAAGGTGGCACATTGCAAAGTTGGACCCAGGTCTGAAACTGTGTGCGCAATAGCAAATTTGTGTTTTATTTGCCTTTAAAAAATCTGTCCAAACTTTACTTACATAGTGGGCATCACAGTTCACATGCTTGGCCCCAGTTAACCCATGTGCCTCGGGGGGTGTTTTCATATTGATAAGGCCGATAAGAGAGAGTAATGACAGAGCCGAATTGGAGACAAAAGAAGAAACTCTCTCTTGACTCGACTTGTTCCCTCCAGGTTTAGCATCTGAATGTGACAACATAGGAAACATTACTCACAACAGGGTGACCGAAGATAAAAGAGATAGAGATGCAAGAAGGAGAATGAAAAAAATGAGAGAGGCAGTGTGATGTATCTTTTTATCTATCACAACTGCCCAATCTGTTGATCTTTGAATTTAAATAGGCTAGCAGCAGAGTTAAAGGGCAAACAGGTGTGTCTGTAGGTCTGTCTGTATATAAACGATTGTATTGTAAGTGTGACTGGGCTTGTGTGGAATGCCAGATCTCGGGCCTGATAAAGGTCACAGGACTTTAGGTGTGAAGTTGTCCAGGGTCAACAAAGGTTATCTCAGGCAATATGCCCCGAAACTGCCACAAATGTGCCACAAATGACACTGATGGAGAATCGGTTTAAGCAATGAAGATGGAGAATTTTGGGCTTCGTCAATGAAATCACCCAGGTAATATTTGGAACAAGACAGCAGCTTGTAGCCATTTAGAGGCTTTTGAGGAAATTGCAGTCCCAACAGTCAGAGGTCATTGTGAATAAATGTAATTAGCATCTAGTACCTTTTGATTTGCAGCAGACATGACTGATTATTCAAATGAAATACCCTGATCGTTCACGTATGCTATATTAGTGACATCACAAATTAACAATTAGCTCAAAGTAGCAACTGCATAGTAACAACCAAAGTATGAAGTTGTTTTCTGAACAGTTCCATTTTTGTTGTGGGTGTGCCTCTGTGTATGTGTGTGTGTGTGTGTGTGTGTCTGTGTACTGTATTTATTGCATGCAGGTCGTAATCTGGAATGCCAGGGCATGTCTTTGGACCGAACGTTTTCCGATGATGAAGATGAACAACCGAGATGGAAGCGGAGGTCGCTTCAAACCCTGAGCCTAGTGCCTTCTGAGCAGGAATAAAATCGAAGGTCAGTCAGATGCGACCACTGTGTCACCATCTTTGGTATCATAGTTGTTCCTGCCACTGCTTCCCCTTGATTGCTTGCTTGCGCTGTTTCGTGGAGCTTCTCTTCACATACAGCAGCAGTACAAGGATGAAACTTGACAGAACAAGCTTAAATATTGAAGAGTTTCAGGTAGGTCATATGAAGACATCAACATGACACAGAATGTCTCCAGTCTTCTTACAGTTTCATAAGTTGTTACATGTGGCTCCAAACCGCAAGAACATCATTTCATGCTCAGTTTTATGGCCCTGCGAAACATTTTTCTCTTTTCCCCCTCAAATTTCAGTCATGACTTCTTTTCAGTTTCTGCACTCAGACAAACGTCTGAAAAACCGCCGCAGTAACAGATGTGGGGTGCCCTACTGATTTTCTATCCCCCATTCCTTCCACTCCGCCCATTAAACAAGGTTGAATCATCATTTTGTCATCAACATTGGTGTAACAGACAAACCCACACATGCATACTACCAGCATCCAACAGTGTCAGCTCTGGGCCCTGCACATTTCTGCATAATTATATAACTGGTTTTCTTAATCTTACCTCTCAGAGTATTGATTGCAATACTCATTAGGGACATACAGTACTGGTCTTAGATGTGGAGCTGGTCTGCAGATTCTAAAGAATAGTTGCAGTCTCCTAATAAATAGAATGGGTTACATGCAAAGGACAATGTTCTTACCAAAAATTCCACTGATTTCTCAAGTTCTGTCTATGGCATTTAACTTCTTAAACTCTTCGGATTTTCCTTTGAGATTTTGAGTAGACTTTAGAATACTCTTCCTATGGGTGTGAACATTTGAACAGCATGACTTTATACAGATGTACTTACTGGTGGGTCTGACAGAGTTGAAGAGATTAATCAGCCTCTGTTAGTGTTTGGGTTTTCAGAGGTGTCTCCTGAACATCCGGCTCAAACATACAATGCTGTGAGGTCTGTCCACATTCAACAGCTGCATGCTTTTTTTCCCCTGCATACTCTACTGACTCATTGCATTAGAATGACCTGAGTTTCTTGGACTGCAAAAAAAATAAAAATAAATTAAGATTCTGATAAAGCTACATTTATCCCACTTATGTGCTATATCTATAGTAAGAAGATACACGCACACAAGTGTTTTTAACAGTAACATCTCCAGATTCAGTGGTTGCATCGGTAAAGTAATATCAGCCTACAGTTTGCCAGTCAATAAATGGTACTTTTTGTAAGTTGATCACCTTTCCTACATATTTTGTAGTGACACTTCTTTTACATCTAAAAACCTCATAACAGCCTCCCACAGCTTACATCTGGGTGAAAATAATCAAAACTGAAAACTGGTGCAACTAAGCAGTGATGGCAATAGCTTTTGGGTTCCAATGAAAGCATGCACTTCTTCAATACATGGTAATACAATTCAGTAATTTGGTAATATTTGCTTGATCCCTGTCCAGCTATGTGGCAAGCTGCTTTCGGCAAGTCGGCCCTCACCTCGATACACACAACCAAAACAGCGACAGCCAAGCAACAGGGTCCTGAAGGTGTGCCCAGATTTGATTCCAGATTTCATCTCGGATTGTTAAAGCAATTTTCAGAAAGCCAGAGCACAAGTACTGCCAGAGTGCTGCCATCTGGTTCACTTTATCTGTGACAATTACCTGCCACAGCTCTCGTGAGAGACTCGATGGTTGTCTATCGTCTTCAATATATCAAAAGATGAACAATTAATGATGCTATCACTTCCCAAACGCTCCAGAACGTGTGGTCTGTTCGGTGTTGGCATCAAGACTTTGCCCAGATGTGTTAGTGGTCATGTGATAGCAGGCACTTAACGCCCTCCAGTGCTTCCTGAGGAACTGATGTCGTTGCTGCTAATGACCTTAAGATCATGGTAGAGAATCTGTACCAGGAGTATGGAAGCAATTTCTTAAGAGTTCGATTTCGCCCTGAGCTCAAAGTTGGCTGCGAGCCCCTCTGCCTTGGCTCTGTGTGAGACTGGAGAAAGAGTAACTACTGAGGGACAACAGGCTACACCCAGAAAACAGGGTGTCACCACCAAAGAACCCAAAGCTGATTTGTTGCTGCTTATTCATCATGTCTTGCTGATGTTTTCGTCCCTCTTTTCATTATGAAAATAAACTGTACGCCATCTCTTTCATTTCCCCTTTGTAAACTAGCACTTTGCGAACAATAATTGACCTCCCACTATTTTCAGTTTCATCTGCCCTTTTATTCTGTAGGCCAAACTACCTGAGGGGTGTGTTGCAGAGGGTTAATAAGGTTACGTTGTCTTTCACTGTGTTCACCTCCTCACCTCTCCCTTTACCTCTTACCAGCTCTAGGTCCTGAGGTTATGACAGTGAACTTATGGAGACCTATTCAGGATCTGTATGTGACCATTCTACCTTTGACTTCTGGACATTCCTGCTGTCTGTTGTGATTTTGATGATGCCTACATATCTGCTGAAGACCACGGCTGGCTGCCAGGATAATCCCACAACACGTGCTTGCTGGTTTAGTAATCCCCACAGGAATGCCACACTCTGTCCTCCATACGTCCCAATAAGACAGCATTTTATAAAGAAGTCCAGATCACTTTCTAAGGATAATTTACAGATGAGTGCATGACATCGTGCGATGGAGAATGAGACAAAGTATATTTCAGTCAGTGGTTTCATTCAGAATATTACGATAGCATGTTTAGTTATAAAATGCAGAATACTCTAAAACATTCCCATGTGTGTTCCCTTATTTTGAATAGAACCTGGTTGTATTTTATTTTAAAGACATCCTAAATGTTTAAGTTTTCCAACAGTAGATTCAGGAATTAATATTGTGATTTTAAATTTAAAAAATGTTCCCATGGAAATCTATTAAAAGTGCGTTAAAGATATATTTTAATGTGAAATATTGTATATGTGCTTTATTAAAGTGTTTTGGGTAAATAGTGATTATGAAATGTCTAACAAGATGTTAATTTCAACCTGACATGAACACTTTTGGCCTTTTCAGCATTTTCTAAATCATAATTTCCTAAGATACAAACAACATAACAGCTATGAGTAGCATTCATTGTGTGAATAAGTAATCAGACAAGTCAAGTTGAAAACCTGTTGAATTGTTTGTCATGAAAACATGAAATGTAGAATTTTCATTGTAAATCAACACTATGAAGATGTTTTTAATATAGTGGTGTACACCGACTACGACTTTACCGTTGGCAAGTTGTTATCCTGAATAATATTTATTCCTAATAATGTAAAACTTAAGAATTTTCATTCTACTACTGATGCAAAAGTAAAAAGGAGAGCTAAATGTAATTGTTTGAAAACAAAAAAAAAACATTAAACGGCCTGTGTGGACACATTTGTATAACTCAAAAATATTTAATAGAAACGTTATACCACAGGTTCACCCAGCAGAGCCAATAATCTAATTCAATGTACGAGTACTAAACTGCATACATTTACACCATAAGTAAAGACAAACAGCACAGTCTGTTTTGAGCAGATGCCCTAATTAAAGTTCCCAATTAATTTGCATATTGAAAAAAGTGACAGAATATCAAGCAGCACATTTCTGTTGTATTGGAGCCATAAAACAATTTAGTGTGCGGCTCAGATGGATTTCCAGGGATGACCCTGGTCTGTGTTGGTTTATAATCAGATTCAGAAACAGGGTTTTTTGCCAAATAGGTTTTCACATACAAGGAATTTGCCTTGGAGCTTGGAACAGTCCAAATAAACAAAGTTCAAGAAAAGACAAGTTCTGTACAAGTCAAGAGTCATAAATATAAAATAGAAATGTATAATCAAATGAAGAGCATTACAGTGTTTAAAACTAGGAAAATTGCATTTCCTGAAGAAAATGCGTGTGAATGCTGATGCTGAAAGGCTGACGCTAAACTGGATAGCTGGTGTGAAATGTTGAATAACCCTGAAAATGTATGAACGATGTGGAAGGTTTTAATATTTGTTGAAACGCTTGCGCTAAACTGGATAGCTGTGCAAAAAACTGCAGAAAATGCACAAATCTGAATTGCAGAAATGAGAAATAAATTGCCAGAATTGGAAGTTGAAATGTAACACTTGGAAGAAGAAGCAAACAGCTGAAATACAAATAAGCTGAAAGCTAACAGTGATATTGTAATGATTTGTTAAAGAAAGAACTCTCTGATCTTCATTTCTCTTTGTGTCGATCAGCGCTGAAGATGGTTCAGTGGTAAAGTCTCCGGGTTGGAAATCCGGCAACGTGGGATCAAATCCCGGCGGAAGCACCAAAGTAGGAGCAGGGTTTGTGACTAAGTCACAGGTTGGAATCAAGCAAACGGTGGTACGAGGTTCAGAGGTACTTCACTCAGGTGTGTGAAGAAGGTGTGTGTAAAAACAACAAGGTCAAATACAAAACAACAAGATCAAAAACACAACAAACATCAAAATTTTGATGCAAATTTTTTCATGAAACTAGACATGTTTATCTACAAACTGATGGCAAAATGATCTCTGTGGAGTGAAAATTGGGGATGTGAGAGCAGTTTTGGCAGAAAGACTTGGGGTGGTTTCACAGCAGAGTCTCACCCTGGCTGTGACATCACGCACTCTAGCTTAGCTCCACCCACCACATACACACTCATGTAAAACTCTCAGAAGGGCTGAAAAAAGCATAAAACCATAACTGTGATAAGTCAAAAACTGTAAAAGATGTCTAAAACTGTTGAATACGAGTTAAATAGCTGAATGTTGTGTTAACAGTTTAAGCTTGAAATGGAAAGTATGTGGAAGCAGTGGCATTTCAAAGTCGAGCAAGTTGAAGAAGATTCTTCATTGACTTACATGTTAAAATTTAAAAAATTATAAAAGGTAGAAAATAGCTGAATACAAGCATAAATGTGCTAAAAGAGCTGAACATTTCCATCATTTGAATGGTTTCTGTAGCTGAAAGTATGAAGACGTTAGAGGAGGGAGATGAAGAAGATTTGAAGGTCAGCTCCATTCCTTCTCAATGGAGCCAAAATTGTGCAAAATGCTTAATATTTTAAAATGTATAAAGGTTATAAATGTGAAAGATACACGCATGAATGTCCTCAAAGAGCTGAACATTTTGATAGTTGAAGTATGAAGGAGTTGAAAAGTTGCAAAAAACGTACGGAAGAATAAGAAGCAGCGTGAATAATAAAGAACAGGATAACAATGCTGCTGCACAGCATTCGCACTAATGAAGAGAATGTACTTAATATTGTTCCGACGCGGCATGATGGCAGCACAGTCAAAGGAAGCAGTTTATTAACGAGACCCAGGGACACTAACACTAAGGCAGGAGGCCAGTAAGTCCGAGAGCACGCAGGGAAAGCCACAGGGGAAAAACAAGAACACAAAGGTAGTCCAACACACGGGCAGCACAACCACACCACAATGCGACATTAAACAATGACTCAACAGAGACCAGCAGAGCAGAGCACACTTAAATACACAGGACACTAACGAGGGGCTATGAGGCAGGTGAACACTGAGGGCAGGTCACTAATCTACAATCAGACACACAAGGGCAGGCACAGACAGGACGAACATCACAACTAAACAGAACACAAACACTCATACACAGACCACCACAAATATTGACTGAAGAACGTAAGAAGAAACAGGATATGTGCAATGCAGGAAAATAAAAACTTATACCCTGCAAAAAGGTGCGTTCATTTAACGCGCTCAATTGAATGTGGAGCCGTTAATGTAATGTGTAGTGTCCATGTGGATGAGGCCAGCTGCAGTCAATACTACTATACTACTAGAAATACTACTAACGTACATACATATATGCATACATACTAACCATACTAGCTTGAATAAAATTTTTAATCAACAATTATGTTTAAAAGTTGGTAAATGTTTAACTTTTTTTAACTAAACACACCTGTTTTGCTCTTATTCGTGGCTGAATTCTTGTTAAGTCTATTGAGTTTCTTTACATTGGATGGTATTTCAGAATTAAACCCTGAAGTTCGACCACGTGGCCTTCTAGCAAGGGCACGCTAGATCAACGGGCTGTACATCAGCCCATTCAGCTGAAAGAGTTGTGAGGGAGCGATGATGGCTGTGCGAGGCTTAAATTAAACGTTCAGTCACTTGCTTATCATCGTCATTCACTTACTGCGTGCACCTGTAGGATTCCCACCGTCCAGGGAAATGACAGCAGTCTTCCTGCTTTCCCGCCACAGAGCTGCAGTGAGACAGACTGGTCTTTGTCTGCTGTCAGGCCGTGCTGTGCTCTCACTGCTCACCACCTTACACCGTAATGTCTGAAACAACTTGGCGTTACACAAGCAATGTTTGAAAACTGAAGATGGCAACTAATATGGGAATATATCATCAAATTCTCTGTTATGAGTAACAGGTCACTCACCCGTCAGACACAGATAGGTGTATGCTTCCACTTCATTATTGCACTACAGCCTTCTTGCTGCTTTGAATCAACCGAATTTTGCGATTCAGCAAATTGCATTGAATTATGATCAGCAGAGCAATAAACACATTATAAAGACTACTTCTCTTAATTTCTTTTTTCTAACTAAGTTTAAGTAAGTTTAACTGGGCCAATCGTATCAGACTAGTGGGCAGCAGCACTGTTTCTGCACATATGGAAGTAAAGCAGGCTGTTTGAAACGGAGGTACTATATTTCGGGGCCGTCAAAAAAACCAGCAGTAAACCTGCTCTGTGTGTAAACTGTATGTGTGAGACCAAAGAGCTAGTCTATACATATATATGCATACATACATTTATCTTCTGGCACAGCAAAAAGACCATTCTAATCTTCTAGATGTCGAATATCCATTGATGAATTTGAAAAATAATACGGTGTTATAAGCATTGTACATGCCCATAGAGATGTTGTGCTGTAAAAGCCACATACATTGCAACCATATACTTCCCGTTATGGGTAACATGTCTCATCCTGCTTTAAACATAAATCTCCACTCCACATTTAGTGCTGACTTGTCCTCTAGTCATGGAGTCTTTTCTGCACTCGTCTACAAGTCTTGCCAGAGGCAAGGACTAGCTGCTTTGTTTCAACCCAGTCATTAAACCAGCATTTGGATCATTACAAATAACGAGTGGTTTCTCTTTGAGATGCTGGTGTGAACTGATTGGCGTCATTATTTGAATTAAACCAAATGTTCTACAGGTTTTAAGAGGATGGTAGTTGGACATTAAGTGTGTGATAATAGCAAGCTGTGTGTGCTCGAGGGAGACTTTCTTTTTTCACATTGTGAAGCAGTTTGCAACTTTCTTAAGAAAGGTTCTGCATATATATATATATATATATATATTGGTTTTGTTTTTTTTCTGTTCAACTAAGCTTTAACAATAACTTTTATTACCCTTTAAGTATGAGAAGGTTGAGATCTGACTTACATTTTTGCTTGTTAAGAGGAAAGTGTATTGGCTAGGGTCCTCACCACATTTGTACATGTTTTTGAATGAGCGGTTGCTACTTAGATATGTACAGTAATGTACAGTAACCACTAAAAAATTTTAAATGCAGCACATGCCACCCAAGTGTTTTAATGCATGACCAAAACTGATTTTTATTGCAGTTTTACCAAAGCACCCTTTTAATTGGAACCAAAGAAACCAAAATGACTTTCTACAGTTGACTTGATGTTCTCTCATGGCTGGGAATGCATTATGTTATTATCTCGACTTCCTCTTGGTCAGAGACCAAAGGATCGACGAGCTGTGCACATTGACTTCTCTCGTGTAGGCCTGCTGACTGGCTTAATAACTGACTGTCTGACACACCCATTTTTTTTGTGGTAGTACAGTGAGACGCATGACTCCTCTGGGAACTCCACCATAAGGACTTTTCACATAGTCTGCGCAAATGTCATAGATCACACATTTTTAAATATCTTGGTGCTGAGTTGTCAACTATGACACTTACCCGAACTTAATTTGAAATATTGTAATCCTGAGTTCCCAGAGGTCATGTATAGGCTGATTGCAGCAGGAGGGTTGAGGTTAGAGAATTACGTCCCCACAATGCTGCATTATGTTGACTGAAATTGGCAAAGATCTGTGACGTGGGAATGGTCTGTTTCTGGTTATCAAGCCATTTTCTCTATCCCCCCCCCCCACTCACTTCCTCTGTCTTTGTTCCTTTGCCATCCTTTCAGATTAAAGGGGTTTGCTAGAAGGTGGCAGATGCGGTGATTCACAAAATCTCAGTGTGCTGGGCCTCTCAGAGGTTTGGGTTTGCTGGTTGAATCACAATCCGACGAAATCTCATAGTCGATGGGAAAACACACACGCACACCAGAGTTTCGCAGGAAAATGTGTTTATGTGTGTGACAGTTAGAACTACACATGAGCCTCATTGTCCCAGTGATTCGGCGTTTGTCAAAACCATTTAACCTGCTGATCTCAGGTCTCAGGTGATGATTATTGTAGTTTAAAAAGATCAGCGTTACATTTGACCGCCGCTTACCTGTGCATCTTGAATTGACTTGGAGAGCCTGCAAGCTCGTCCCCATTGGGATCCAACCTACAGTCTCTTTAGCAGAGCTGGAGGAGGAAAGAGATCCCTTTTAGAAAATTGAGCCTTAATCTGAACTTGTAGTATTCTGAGTTTTCCAACACCACATGATGAGTAGAGAGACAGAAGTGTAATAAAAGGTAGAACAGGTTCTCACTAGAGGCACCAATTAGTGGACAGCGGGACAAACAAGCGTATCTCTGTTACACCCTTCAGACCGACTGACAGTCCACCAGCTGTCACCGCCATGACTGACTCCTGCCTGTTGAGTGACACCTGGTGCCTACCTGAATGACACCTGGCTCCGAGGACTCCAGACACTTGTGCAGTCATCCTAACAATGGCAGTGTGCAGCTTTTTGTTTTTTGTTTTTTTTGTGCTTTCTTTTCCCTTTCACTTATTTTTAAGTTGTTTGGAAGTCATAGGAACAAGTGGGTGTGGTTGGCTAGAAAGAAGAGAATTCTGCTGCTGCTGTCTGCTTTTGTTTTTAATCAAAACGCAGTTCTTAGTTTACTGTAACATTGCCAAGTCCAAAATATTTCATCTAAAACATGTTAGACTTGGCTAGCGAGGTTAGGTAGTAGCCATTTTGTGCAGATGTGACCAACAGTTTCTTTTGGAATATGAATAAGAAATAAGGCAAAATGTTGATATACAATTTCATCGACCACCAGGGCAGTGATGGCCTGTATTACAAACTGACCATCCCAACATGACTTAACAAAGATATCAGTATTGATCGCTATGTTGGCAACATATAGGAGTAGAAATCACGGTGGAAGTAGCTTTTAAAGTGTGCAATTTCAAATATAGTGACCCATTTTTTCCTAATTCAAGTTCAATATTTAAAATCTATTTTATCTTTTGATTATTGGTTAACTGTTACAAATGTGCACTCGTCTTACTGCTAATGTCATGTTTATTAGTAGAGTTTATTGTGTACTCTAAAACATCCTTCCTCACTACATATCTTTTTCACAATTCTATAATAACCGAATTTGAGGGCTCAATGTCAGAAATGTTGCCTGAAATTCATATTGGATTATATATTGCTTTGTGTGCTTTTTGTTTCCCAATACCAATGCCAGTGTCAGCCTTAAAAATCTCATATCAGTCAGACTCTAGTCTGCATGCAAAATTATAAGTTTTTAATCAGGTTTCCCTCGTGGTACTTTTTCATTAGACAAAATAAGTAATGTGGTTTTAATAAAAGCAACACATACATTGACTTGATCTTGGTCTTGAAGAAACATGATTAAAATCAGTTCCTGTGCTGTACCTCTCTTGGCTTCTAACTGAAGCTGAAGGGATCAGCCTCGGTGGTCTGGGTCTCCATGGAATCAAGGTTCACGTCTGTCCAGAGGCAACTTCATTTTCCCACATTTCCTTGGGAAATAACAGTAAACTCTTTTGTTTCTCTCTGTGTGTCACAGGTTTGGCTTTTTTTTATGTATTAATATATTTGTTTTCTAGCAATGCTCAGAAGACTAATCTTGATGTGTACCAGTTGTTGAATGTTCTCGTTTAGTTTATTTATACAGGATTAAACATAGTGTCAAACATATCAGGTGACTATGCAGTGATGCCAGATTTTCTCTGCTCCACTTATACTTGTAGATATTAGATTATTTCCTTTTACAGAACCACAATACAACATCCTGAACTGGTGGGAAACTGGTGCAATCGATCAAACACGTAAAAATCAGAGCAGCTTTGGCCTTCAATATTGTGAGTTTCAGCAGGAGAGATCCCTTAGGGTCTCCGAAATGTAACGCCCCTTTCATGCTGTCTGAGGTGGCATGGGGCCGGAGGTAGACCACGTTTATAGGCCATGTGATATGTGGGTCATCTTGGGGCCTGCACAGCAGATCACCATGATCAAACACAGTTTGATTGGCTCTTTGGCTTATTGATTTATGGGAACTGAAAGGCAACAGGACTTCCACCTACTGTATAGTAGAAACCTTTTACACGGCAGGACGTGACTTGCAACTTTTAACTTAACGTTGACTCAGTTAAGAAGGTAAAGCAGTAAAATTATTAAATGAGTCCTGGGTCAGGTGGCAAATTCCACCCAGAATCAGGTCAGTTTGAGCTCTTTGTCAAGTTGTTTGGTGAAATTATGAATCCTGTTTCCTGGAGCTTTGACATCAGAATGCAATCTGTCTTTGTCAGTCTATTATTGATTGCAGTACATGTCTCAATCTACTCATTTTGAAAATATGTTAAAGTTTCATTTTCTTATTTTGACTAATTGTCTAATAGAGACTTAATGCCAGAGTAAGGGGCGTGTTGCATATGTAAGATAGGAACTAAGTTAAAATTGACAACCTGTTAATTCCAGCCTTCCCTATCTATGCTTCCTCTCTTTCTCAGAGTCCAGCTGTCCAGACCGGGTACGGCCTTGCAGAGGAAAGATGTACTGTGTGCAACTGGTGCTGAGCCCTGAGATACAATGTTTGCATGTATGGAAAAGGCACCTAGGGCTTTTTACAAGGGCCCTCAGGCTACAAGGTCAATCTTCTCTGTCAGAGGCTCATCAGCTCTGCTCCCGCTCTCAGCTGGTGTGAGTGTCTTCAGAATGCAACGCTATGATTTTGAGCATTTAGTCCACCCCACTAGAGTCAGCAACCGGACCTACTCGTTAGTTTTGATTCATGTGAAGAAGCTTGCTGTATATGTCTTTCAGAGGCTGATTAAGGAACACTACATGGTACCGTGTTGCATCCTTCTGCTGAAGTCATTCATGATGTTGAACTGTTAAAATGAAAAAAGGCTCCTATGTCATGTAGTTGGAGGGAAAAAGAAACTAAGCTGAGATAAATTGTGCATAGTTTATGCACGGAACAAATTGATAAAGAGTTATTAAGAGTTATTGCGCTCTGCGATGCAGCCCTGTCTTATCTCTCTGTATGGTGCACAATGACAGCAAGCTTCCACACAGCTTGTTTCACACTTACACAAATCCTACAGAGATCACATAATATACAGTATTTACACATCTTTGAAAAGTTTTCTGTTAATGGCTTTTCTTATGAAAACACTGATTTCCCCCCAAATAGATTTAATCAGAAACAGATTACAATGCATTTCATCCAGGAACATGATATTATCCCTGGATACTAACGAATGGCAGTGGAACAGGTTGCAGCCCAGCTCACTCAGCTAAGTCTAATCTATAGACAATCGAGGTGATTATTAGGCAAGAGTTGATAAACTGTGGTCCAGCCTCTCCCCCCTGTGGAAAAGCCAAGCACAGACGTTCCAGTTAACCCCTTTTTGTTCGCATGGTAACCCATTTCCATATGAGAGGATCCATGTCTCCAGACTTCTGTTCTGTAGAGGAGCTCTACTTTTTTTCTAAACACAAACTTCATAATGTACACAACCACATACCAGATAAAACTTGTGTCTAAAATGAAACAACCCCTTAAAACCCCCCCGTGTCTCAAAATCCTATAGGCGCGAGACTGCGACTCTACAAACTGTCGCTCATTGGGGTGGATGGGGAGAACTCCCTCGCAACATTGACAGCAATGTGTTGTTGGAACAAACAGTAAGTCGTGACTCAGATTAAACCAGAGACATGTCTGCACCACCCCGTTTCCACTGCGCAGCCTTGGATATGCGCATCAACTTGGGACTTAATTATCAAGGGTAGGCATATGCGTTGCTTATACAGCAAACGATAATATAACCGTAAGCATGGTAACCTACAGTGTAATAAAAGTTTGATTTTGCTATAATTAATTTATCATTTAATTGCTTTTATGCTAATCACGAAAACACCAGCTTTGGAGGTCTGACTCCTTCTAAAATGACAGATGTGTTGCCTGCACAAATGATCTGCGTGATTTCGGGACCGTCTGACTGGACGAGAGTGGCCCCTCAGGCACAGGGCCAAATTAGTCCCCCCCCACCCTCCTACCCTCCTACCCAAGGTGTCTCATTCACTTTTCGGATGGGCACTCTGCTCCTCCTCTCTGACGACATAACAGTGTGTGTCAGGCAAAACTGATCGTGTTGCTTGCCAGCACTTTGCGGTCTCTGTCGCTTAGCTCAGAACCAGAATCATCGCAGAGTGGGGACCCTGCAAGTCTGTGGCATCACGGAGAAGAGAAAGGCGCGTCGGGGAGAGATAAGTGCTGCTGCGCCGAGTTGGAGAGGACGGATTTGGGCACCTTTTACGCACGCATGCTGCGCACTGGGACCTAACTGATATAAGGACACATATCAGCATTTGGATGTATATGGGATAAAACACCTTTAAACGTAAGTGTTCCTCTGTTTGAACTGAGGCTATGCATTGAGACCGTTGCTCTAAACCACATAATTGGCCATTAATGCAAATGCAGGCTCGCTGTTCTCTCGAAATGCAACCTTTGACTGACATCGAGCAAATGTTTGGCAAATAAAACGAATCAGCTTTTTTTATTTTAAATTAACGTCCCAGTTTTGCTCAACTCAACGTGGAGGCGCCCGGTGACGCCGCGTTGTCCTTGGATAACCTGTGTATTGTGTCCCGCTGCTGAGTGAGGGAGCTGCTCCTCAGATTGTTTTCTGTATTCACACTTTGCAATTTGAAATGAGTAATAACCAACAGCACGTTGCCCTGTCACGATTTCTGTTCTGCGTCCACAAGCAACAGGTGTTTCTATGAAGGAAAGAAAAGTCGCAGAAACGCCACCAAAAGTCAAAGTTTTAATCAACCCCCGGTGACAATTAGCTCCCAGTAGCAGATATTTTGTTTCAAAGCAGGAAGCATCTCCAAACTGCACGTAAAGGTCCACTGGCTCCACAAATCTGCTACCAATTATACGCCTGTATGATGCTTGAGTGCTGATCTTTCTTTGAATGGCCGTTTTCCTAGAAACCCCTCTGCGACCGTCAGTAGTTTACGCGCATCATTCAACAAATAGCCTATTTAAAAAATAACACTTTTACCTCACCAGAACCTAATATACATTGGCACATAGTCCTGAACTTCTTTCTATTATTGTCCCCGCAAAGTGCCACTTCAGTTTTTCCCATTAGGGTGTCTCCGCAGACTCCGGATAGTGTTGTGGGAGTGGTGGCATTAAGTCACAATCACACCCACCCTGAAATATTTTAGATCATCTTTTGCCAGTTGCCATTAGGCTATATAGTGAGTGTTTCGTTTTTATAGAACAGCTTGCTGCTCCCACTGGGACCCACCACTTGTGTTTACACAGTTGGGTGCAAATGAGTGCGTTGGGCTCACTGCTCCTGTCCTTATGTCTCCAAAAACTCTGCAGCTCAGGAAGCTCAGACCCACCACCCACATATTCACTGAAAATGGGTCATTAAATGCAATATTTTTTGTTTTACCTCCAAATCTTATTTCTCATAGGAACAAATTAAAATATTCTGCCTGGTAATGTGATATGTCAGGTAAATGTGACACAAGATCTAGGAAAATCCTCATTGAATGTTTATTTATATTGGTAAACGTTTAGATGATGTGATCCTGGACTGTTAATTTGTTAAAAAAGTTATTAAGATGCACTAATGTCTGGATATTATATATATATATTATTTTTATTTATTTATTTTTACAGTTTTTAGATGAGTAATAGATTGAACCATTTAATTTTTCCTGAAACCCATGCATAAAAGAAAATAACTTATTTATTATAGCTCAACAAACGTCTCCTAGGATAATGTAGATGCACTAGAAAAGCTAAAAGGAACAACATAAGAGGTAAAGACCTTGTATGAGCTGTTTCCTAATGCACCTTTTTAATTTGTCCCACAGATGAAACTAAATATAAAGCATATCCTGTGGTTATATTGTCTCTGTGAAGCTGCAACTGCATCAGGTACGTTTTGAATGAGTAAATGCTTCTCCCTCTCCCTTGTTCTTTTCACCTTCCTCATCCTCTTCCTACTCCTCCTTCCTTCTCTTCATCTGTCCGGAGTGTGTTGCACCAAACACAACGTCATTGGACATTGTCACATTCAGCTGCTCTACATTTTATCTGCAGTAAACTGACTGATGTGTCAGTGGTGCCTTGCAGCATTAGGTTTTCGCTATACTTTACTCAGTGGTGAAGGTGACAGAGTTGGCTACTGAGGTCTGGATCCACTAAGGAACTTGGTCCCCTCCGGCCCCCCCGGCTCTCCTGCTCCCAGTCTGGAAATAACAGCTGGTTTCACCCCTCGTCCTCTGTTAAAGCGCACACACACACACACTTATGCCTCTGGGGATATCCCACTGCTGTTTCCAGAGCATTCCTGTGCCCCCCCCCCCCCACACACACACACACATGCACACACCACCACCACCACCACCACCCAGAAAAAATGAAAAAGAAGAAAAGGTACATTTTCTTCCTCTTCACAGGGCTAAGTGTGACTCAGCATGTGATTCAGCATTAAGCATGGTAACTGTTAACCTTGTCTGGTTTAGCGGTAATGCCATTCTTTACTGTTTACAAGTGAATATTCACGCTGCAGAATTAACTAAAACATCCTTGTCTAGTGCTACAATGTAGGTATGTAACATCAGCAGTAAGATTTCAGCTAATAGAAGGTCATGAGGAGGGAGATTCATAATATATTGTCTTTTCTTTGTGGGTCTTCCTGTCATCATAAGTTAGTGGTCATGCAGGTGAAGGAGGGATTATTTGAGAACATGCACAGAACTCAGCAGTGGCATAACATGAAGTGATACAACCATGACTCCACTGTTTAACCAATTCTCCTTTACTTCATACAAACATGAAGTACATACACTACAGTCAGTGTTGAATGTGTTCCCACACACATCATTTTAAGGATGAGGTTTGACTTTCCAAGAGTGGTTTTCAAGTCATGATGCATGTTGTTTTTTTTTTTTATTAGGCTGGGTCTAGTTGTCACACCCCGTCAATTTAAATTAGTCTGGCAGTTTATAGTGTCTACTTGTATCTGTTAGAATTAGAATGAACAGAAGAGACATGTATTTAAGCGCTATGAGATAACTCTGTGATGATATGGTTCTATATAAATAAAACTGAATTGAATTCAATATTTGTCTGGAAGAAAGGAATTAAGATGAATGAAGAGCAGCAAAAAATAAACCAAAAACACAATAGTGAATGAATTAACAGGAATTGAAAATGGATTTAACCCTTTTACTTTTTGTCTTTCAGGCTCCAACACATTATCAATAATCGGACCAGTCACTGGGTCACTCTCAGGGAAGGTAAATCTTCCCTGCTTCTTCTCCATCATCCCAACCTCAGCACCTGTTATCAGTCCCAATGGAACAGCCCTTTACAGCAGAGATTATTTGCGGATCAAATGGACCAAAATAGAGGGAGAAGTAGAATCCACAGTGCTGGTGGCACAAAATGGGGTCATCAAAATAGGCTCCATCTACAGGAACCGTGTATCAGTGCCCAGTCACCCTGAGGATGTGGGCGATGCCTCGCTGACAATGGTCAGGCTGCGTGCTAGTGATGCAGGCACTTATCGCTGCGAGGTCATGTACGGCATTGAGGACACCCAGGATACAGTTAACCTCAATGTCAACGGTAAGAGATTTGTGATATCTTCACTACATCACACTGGAATCAGGCAAAAGACTTTCAGGCAAATTGCTTCCGCAAGACACTCTCTGAATTTAGAGGGGGCTTGCTGCAAGGGCTTAATAATAGTGAAATGCGATACAAGCGTTGATAGAAATGTAAACGGTATGAGAGAACTTTGCCCTTCTGCTTACTTTGATAGCAGCAGCTACCCAGTAGTTATGCAGAGTAACCACCGTTTTTATTTTAGAGGAAGCACTCTTAAAAAGAGTCAGATGAGACTTTGGGTCCCTGTCCACACCAAGTACTGCACTGTTTTAATTCCAGTGTTCATCCACCTAACCCAGTCTACCAGCAGAGCCAAAATACAGATGGTATTCCACATGTTGGTGTGGGCAGAACAAAAGCTACAGAATGTTATAACCTCATTCATCCCTGTCATCGTGGGTGCCATCTTGTCAGTGGGGACCTTTCTTTGGTGGGGCACTCAGTGGGTGTTACCAAGTATTTTTACTTTGCATTCACTGAACAAAAACAGTATCCCCCAATATCCCTCATCAATTGGAGGGGTTACCAGTCCTTACCTAGTGTCATCATGTGCATTCTACATGTTCTCACTTGAGAAGTATTCTGGGAGATATAACTCATGTTTTGGGGAAAACATGGGTGGGGTGGGGGGATACTGGGATAGTTTTGGTTTTCACTGGTTTACAGTTTGCACAAACACTTTTCCAACTATCTGCAATGTTAATTAGGACTATCAATCATATCCTCTGTGTGTGTTTACTGTCCACAAATATGGG
The DNA here is from genome assembly GCA_036023855.1 of Gadopsis marmoratus. Classification (NCBI taxonomy): domain Eukaryota; kingdom Metazoa; phylum Chordata; class Actinopteri; order Centrarchiformes; family Percichthyidae; genus Gadopsis; species Gadopsis marmoratus. The sequence continues at coordinate 76,091 of JAVQJF010117550.1, forward strand.
GATTTCAGGGCCATGGCATCATCTGCAGTTATCTTGTTCATTTGTGGTGAACTGTAGAGTATTTCGCTATCCTCTTGGTTTATTGCAAAGTTACCCCTTTCCAAAGAAGCTGAGAGGCTCAATTATTTCACTCATGGTGTGTGCTTCCTAAGACATTTTGCCATAATTTATAGCGCTGAAATTAAGCTGATGCATTCCAAAACACTGTGTTCATGTTTCTATAAAAAACGTCGCTATGTTTCATTTTTGGATGGTCATTTTTAATTCTACAATTTGTTGCCAGGTGTTGTGTTTCACTACCGGGCAAGCACAAGCAGGTACACTTTGGACTACCAGAAGGCTGTCCAAACTTGCCAAAATATTGGAGCAACCATCGCGACATATGACCAACTGAAAGCAGCCTATGAGGACGGCTTTGATCAATGTGATGCCGGCTGGATTGACGACCAGACAGTGAGGTTAGCCGGCCTGCATTTTAATTCTCTGCCGTAAAGTAATTTATTTTAAACAACACTGCTATTAAATGAAATATAGATTGGATTCTATATATGTATGTAAAATGCTTTTGCACAAAGGTGAGATGATGTGACCTATGTGTTATATGTGTGCATTTGTTTCCGTGTCTGTACAGATACCCAATTACAAAGCCAAGGCAGGGCTGCTATGGGAACCTTAAGACTAAACCTGGTATTAGGTCATATGGGACCAGGAAACCCACGGAGACCTTTGATGTATACTGCTACGTAGACAAACTTGATGGTAAGTCAGCCTCAAAATTTGACTTTTCTCATTACAAGTAATGAGGTGTCGTTGAGATTCACTGACACACCCTCCAAATGATCACAGTGCCAAGGCAAATGATTTTTACAGCTTATAAAACTGCTGTGAAAATACACTTAATTGCGTTGTTGGAATATGTTGCGCCAAACAATTTCACGTGTTGTAGAAAGGGAGTCACGGTTAAAGAGAAGCTCCAACTGATTTGACTCTAGAGCAGGAATCAAAATTCACTCGCCACCATAGTGATTTTCAAAAAAAATATAGCAATAAAATGTGATAATGGGGGTTTTAAATGTCCTTGGCACTGCTTATGGGAAGTCTTCACTTCTCAGCCAACAGTCTTTTTCTGTCTGTTCATTATCCAGCCTGTTACTGCTGATGGACTCAACTCCACTCAGAGGGTTTTATGAGTATTAACATCCCTCTTGACACATTTGAACTCCAGTCAGCCCTCTGTAGTTGCTCTTCTTATCTGGGATTTATGCCGTGCATTCTTGCTACAGTACATAATATAAGTTTCATTTTTCGTGCTAATCAATTGGTTGTGAATATGAAGATATCAGTCAGTATTGTGACATTTGTATTATTACTGTTATGAGCAGATGTAGACAGTCGCGTCAGCCAGGGAGCATCACCGCGCCTCACAGTCACCAGGGACATTGCACATACATCTTCCACTTAGCTCTTCAGTCTCTCCAAGAAACTATACATGCATCTTTGAACTCACTGTACTCTGGGTCAGTTGTATGTGATAGTAGGTGTGTTCGTATTAAACTGTGTTTCACACGCATACATCAAACTACTCTACTTAAGAATTAGTTATAGGGTGTGGAAGAAAGTAGAATAATAGGCATATGTATGTAGATATTGCGATTACATCAGTATGTGATCTTGTATGGGTAACACCTTCGATATTCATTAGCATTATAATGCTAATTAATATGATCTCAGCTTTCAGCCCTTTTATATGTTCTCTGATGTGGTTTGACATGTTTTGAAGTTAAATGGAAATGCTTTAAATTAAACATAAAAATTTGCCTGGTGGCTCTAAGATGCCTTAATTGAATTTCCCTGAAGGGATTAAAAAAAGTAATTCTTCTTCTTCTAAGATACATGCTGAGTTAAAATTGGTCTATAATCATGTACTCTAGAAGAGTTTGAGATATAGATGAAAAATTTGCTTTTACTAATATAAACCTTGTGCTTGTACCAACAACTTACTGGCTCTCATCCAGATATTTCAAAGGCCAGGACATGTCGATTACTATTACCATGTAAAAAAGTGATGCTTGGTTGTTGAAAGTGTTTGTTGAGGATTTCATGTCTCCTGTCTCCTTTCAAGAGGAAATACATTTCTCGGTGGAAAACATCTCCTTAATTCAATGCCATTGCAAATCAATGGGATGAAACCAACATGGGATATTTGAAGTGTTACGCCCAAGACTAACTGAAAACATGTAGTCAGTCAGTCATCCTCTCTTGGAAGGTTGTTTGGTTTCAATTAAGCTCTGACCGTTCTCTTTCATTTATATTAGTCTGCAGGCAAAGGCTGTAGGCCTACAGTGCAGTGAAGCTAAGATCCTCACATGAACTACATGAAGGAGTGAAACATAGAAGGAGTAATCTAGTTCACTCACCCTGAAGGGAAACCCAATGTCCTGAAGTACAGACACATTCATTGACAGGCCAGGCACATTGCCTACATTGCTATCCCACCTCAGATTAATATAATGAATGAACTACTGTTGTCCTAAGTATGATCAGTGGGAGACGTTTTGGATCTGTGCTCTGTACAGCTGAGACTTTTGTCCGCTGTTTTTGGGCTATTACTCTTCTGAAAGGTCAAAGGGATCTAAAAATCTGTATCTTGAGTTTAGTCCAAAATTATAGGTGTTTTAGCTCTGTTTTCAATTCAAATAATTTAAAATGAAATATGAAAGCGCTGTCCATCTGTTAGTGATACAGCACTGATTCGTGGCAAAGTTTGCGGAATTGGACAAAGTGAATTGAGCCCTCTGGTGACTGCTTACTTAGAGTAATCAGATGTTGCCTCCATTATCACTCATGATTTGTTGCCATGTCGCTTTTGAGTTAGTGTTTTTTGTTAAGTCATCTTTGCATTTTGCCACCTGTATTTCAGGTGAAGTGTACTATGCACCTGTGACCCATAAGATGACTTTTGAGGAGGCCAGTGGAGAGTGCAAGAAGAGGAACGCTGTCCTGGCAAGCCCGGGTCAACTCCATGCTGCCTGGCGACATGGTCTGGACAGATGTGACTATGGCTGGCTCTCCGATGGCAGTGTACGACATCCTGTTGCAGTACCTAGAATGCAGTGTGGGGGAGGCCTGCTCGGCGTCAGGACCATGTACAGCTACAGAAACCAGACTGGCTTCCCACACCCAACTAAGAAGCTTGGAGCTTACTGTTTTAAAGGTAAACTCACCCACAGGGCCTTGTTTTTAATATTTAGTATGTTTACAGTATGTGATGGAACAACATGGAACAGTGTTACCTGCATAATGGGTCATATAGTGTATATGTTTACATTTTGGTTTAGACAGGCGGACAATAATTGAAGGCACAGACCATTCCCTGTCAAAACCAGGCCAAAACTGCGAGGAGCTATGATCTCATCTCCTATTAGCCTGTGCTCCCCCACCCTTAGATTTTCTGCCTCTTTGCACAACTGTACACAATCCCACATCAGAACCAGGCCAACATTTTGAAATGTTTACAACCTGTCTGATCTTTTGTTAATTTTTCTGTTCCCTGTGTGTCTGTTCTTTGCTTCACGATTGTGTCGTTTTGTTGACAACAACAACAGGAGCAAAGCAGAGGGATGATTTCTTGTGATCACTGCATGTCATGTGCCAGACTATTCATACAGATTGCTGTGTTCACTTGACCTCATTGTCTCGCATTTTAGTTTCCCGCCCAAGTCTGTGGCAACGAAATTAGCCAAGAGGAGAGTAAAATCATAATGGTAAACTCTGTTTACTTTGAAAGCAATGGACGTGGAAATTCTTATTCTAATGGGGAGATTAATGACAAATAGTTTGTGAACAGTCCGTATCTGTTTGTTTTTTTAATCTTTATCATTTCCAGATGGGCTAATCAAGGCTCCTCAAGCTTTATCCTTATACAACCTCACTACACTACAGCTATAGCTATAGCTATAGCTGGGATTGGCTCCAGCCCCCCCCTGCGACCCTTCGGGATAAGCAGTATGGTTAATGAATGAATGAATGAATGAACCTCACTGATGAACAATTCATGCACTTGATTTACTATACAAAATATTAAAATGTGCCATTTTAGATAATATTATCACATTTCTGAAAGGCCACATTAATTGCTATTCCACTCATAAGAAATTCAAGAGAGATCTGAGTAGTCAAGCTGCTTGGGAAATTCATCAATTGCGACTTCTGTAAACTTTTTTCACTTTCTGTGGACTTGTAGGATACACTTAGACATGCATGGAAAGGACTCCTTGTTGCCAACCATGGTGATTGCTGACTATGGGAAGACAGGAGAAAATAGCTATGGATCCATACAAATAGTGACTTTTCTTCATGGTTCACTGGAAGTTGACAGAATTAGGCTAATCCCTCAAAAAGTGAGTGCTTTTAACTAATCAGTATCCCCAGGGCAAAACCAAATGACAGATGACAGTTACCATTTAGAGAAGCAACCAAAGTAACTAATACCACACCTGTCAGCCTTTTTAGTCTCACCATCTATCTTCCCTTTTTGCCTTTCTCATCTCATTTCCGCTGTCAGGGTTTGCCCTCTGTCATTCTCACTTGTACTTATCAGAGCAGACATTTGGATAATGGACAAAGCTACTTTTGGACTTCTAAATTCAGTCATCCTCAGTGACCCCTGACCTGGCCTTTCCATCTTTACAAATGAGAGGTTGGACAGATAAGCTGACCCCTGCCTGGCCATTTACTGCCCCTGAGCTATGCTAATTCTTGCGGTGATAAGTCCCCATGGAGATCAGAGGGCACACAAATAGGCCACCCTCACCTCCTGCTCTGTGCATTTCATGTCAGCTCTCTCAGTCTTGTTGTATTTACGCCCCTGAATAAGTGCCTCTCAAGTACCCTTGTTTGGTGGGACTCACTCCATCATTTCCTGCTTTCCCACTCCCAATAATATCCCAAAAACAAAATATTATCTAAACCTCGGTAAGTTAGACTACACAGAAAGACAGGGAGAAAGAAGGTTAGTGCAGAGGAAAAGGGGGGATAATTGGACTGGCCCGAAGAAAGCACAGGCCTCAGTACTCAGTAACAGCAACAGCTCAAACACATCAGTGAGATAATGCACTCATTCAGGCCCCATTTTTCCTGTTAGGGAAAAACGTGTCTCACACCTTACATCAGAGATAGTTTCATGAAGTAAAAGGACTTGTACGTAATGGCCAACAGCTGGCTTTACACAATCTGTCTGTGCCAGTGACGAAAGCGCTCTAAAGCTGTAACACTGCTTTTTGTGGGAGTGAGTCAATGAGAGCATGGGAGGACAGAGGGCCGTGGAGGAAAAGGTGCAATCAAGACAAACATGAAGAGGTTAAAGGGATTTGCTCTTCAATAAAACCTTAAAAATAAGTAGACAAGTTCATTAGTGAGCGTTTGAAGGCAGTCACTGAGAGATGAAATCAGGGGCTGATTGTGTTGAACAAAATACAAGTAAACGCTCAGATGCACTGCTGGAGGAGAGGCAGTGCATTGGGTAAAAGAGAGGACAAAAATAGTCAGGGCAACTTTAACCAAGCTACAACACTAGATTCCTTAAAGTTTATATGCTGCTTAGTTCCTCTGTTACAGTCATGTGAATCCTTTCAGGCAGATCAGGAAACGTTTAGAGAAACATTTGTGCACTCAAGTGCACTTGGGTTTTCACAGAAAAGAAAACAGTTTGAAAATTACCTCATCTGCCATGAACTGATGACAAACTATCCAATTTCATGGCACAAGAGACAGACTATGAAATAGAAAATCAGCATGATAATATTGGCCTCACTGATATCTTAAGATAATTATTCGCCAACAATTCAAACAGATTTAATTTTTAAATTTTGTTCCTTAACTTAGCATTGGTTCCACTGTTTCTATGGGAACATTGCATGAATGAATGTTAGTGCAGGTTATAAACAACATTGAGTTAAGACAGGAAGTCCTTCACAATAAGGTTTCTAGGAAACCATTAACTCTGGGTTGTTAAGTGTCACAGTGGTATTTCAGCTGTGACAAGTTGCTCTTTGACTTCTATTTGACAAATCAGGCTTGCCAGCTTTACATACTTACAAGGTATAAAAAAAATGAAGATTTTTTTATTTATATTTTTTCAGACACCATGAATGTCTAACATTTGGTTCAAGTGAGGTGACTGACAATTTGACAATGGGTGTTTGTTTTGAGCTGTGGCTGAGAGGATAGTGCGGTCGTCCATTAACCCCAGGGTTGGTGGTTCGATCCCAGCTCCTGCTGTCCGCATGTCGAAGTGGCAAACCCCGAGTTGCCCCTGGTGGAGACCAGCATGGCAACTGTGTCTCCATCGGTGTATGAATGTGTGGTGTGAAAGTGCCCCCTAAATGTCTATTTGTCTGCCCTGCGATTGACTGGCGACCAGTCCAGGGTGTTTCCCTGCCTCTTGCCCAAATGTTAGCTGGGATTGGCTCCAGCCCCTCCCCTGCGACCATTCGGGATAAGCAGTCTGGTTAATGAATGAATGAATGTTTGTTTTAATGTTGGCATGTTTACACACCTAAACATGGTGTCTATTGTTAAAGTGTAACATTGTTTTTGGCTATTTGGCTCAGTAATGTGGCAGATATGGCATTATCTTGCCAACCAAAAGACCCACTGTGGTAATGAATGGTTTTAAATTAGAATTCAAGAAAATTCAAGCAAGATGACTGAGATGAGAGATAAATCCTGGTCACTTAGTGTCTTGACCTGATCACACTATAACAATTCTATTTTATATGTAAAGGAGTTCTACTGAAGACATTTTGTAATTTTTGCTTTTTTAATTTATGTACTTATGTGTGTTTCTTAGGAAGGAGAATAGTGATGAACCAGACTTCCTTTGTGGATGTGTCGTTGGTAGGAATCACCACCACCATCAGCTCCACTACCTCCATCCCTCTACTGGAGAGTAGCACCACTACGCTAACCCCAACATATGAAACTGTTTCAGAGGCAGAAGAGTCTCCAGACTCTCCAGTTCCTACAAATCCTCCATCTATGTTCTCTACCAGTATGACTCCACCTCGCCCCACTACAGCAGGCCAAGAAGAGTTAATCACCACAGATGCACCCACCATCAAAGAAGAACATGAAGACACTGACAAACTGAGAGCTGCAACAGACTTTGACATTGAAGATTTTGGATCCATTGCGGAATCCTTTTCCCACCGTGGTGACATGTTTACAACAACAAAAACCACTGACACCAGAGAGTTAGCATCCAAAACCTTCGAGCAGCCAGATGATAACTCAGTAATTGAGATCACCACAATCGAACCTGATGTCCTCTCACCAGATGCGTCTCTCATCACAGAGCCCATGTTTGCTCAGGGGAAGACTGAGGAAACTGTTCTGAATTCTGGCATCACCACAGCAATTGCCTCTGACCTGACCAACACTCCAACAGAATCAACTGAATTGACCAGCGAGGAAGAGTTCAGCTCCTCTGAATCAACACCCACAACCACTGGGCTTCATTCAACAACACCATTCCCAGACGGTGATGCTAGCAATGGTATGACTGAAACTGGTTTTGCTGTAGAGGGACTGCCTCCTTCTCAGCCATCCCAACAGGACCTGTCATTCAGCACTAATACTACTGATGCAACAGTAATCCCTACAGACACCTTTGTGCATAACACCCAACCTGGAAGTGAGGCAGAAATCACCACCACAGCACCACCAGTCACTACCAGCACAGCAACACAAACCACACCTCAAATGCAAGATGTAGAGACACCGGCTGTTGTCGACAAGCAAGAGGCCACATCTGCAGCTGCAACATCCACCGCTGTCCTGATTGACAGTGGAACCTCTGCCGAAGATGTGACATCGTCAACAAGGGTCTTTGATGAGTCCACCACTGAGTTGCCAGAGCACTCTGGTGAGACCCTGACAAGGGATGACGACACAGCAACAGAGATTGGCACAGAGTTCTTTACATCCCCTCGCATGGCTTCAACTGTTGCTGACACGACCCCCTCTCTGGGTACAGTGGACGGTGACGGACCGACCATCCACGTGACCACTGGCATGCCAATGCAGAATTTATCAGGTAAGCCATGCAAACAACACCTCAAACCATTGAAGTTTAATTTGTGTCGTCTTTGTATTCAGTGCAAATGATCTGAATTTAAGCATAATTCAGATTTGGTTGTGGAAGTTGGAAATGCCAGTATTTATCTTTTTAAGGCCACATTAATAGAAAAAAGAAAGTGATCTCACAAGAAATGTCACTGGTATAGTTAAATCTTTCCCCAGCATTGTTTTATGGTTGTTTATAATAATACTATTGTGCTACAGTATCTGGGACCTGGGTGATGCTGTGCTGTCCAGGGTGCTGAAGTGGAGAGAGAGTTACTATAAATGAGAATGTACAGTATAGTAGTGAGAGTAAACTAAGGTCACATAAATACACAATACACAATGAATAGTGACTCTGCTGTTGGCAGCTGGATTATATTTTAAATTTTACACCCAGCCAGCTCAAATTAAAGGCTCAAACAAAAGTATTGTCCTTTATTTCTACATAAAACTATAATTTTAAAGCATTTAAATTCAAGTTAAAGTTCAGTGACATGCTTTCCTAATTACTATAATGTTTAGTGGTCATTTTAATGTAATTTATAAGCAGTTACGTTGTACTAGTACTCGTGTTTGCACAGCAAGTCAATTTTAAGTTCTTCCATGATGAAGCAAGTTGATTTGTTGTCTGGTTCCCTCAGGCTCATGTTTGTGTGTGTGTTCTCAGTGTGGACTGCAGCTGAAAGACTGCTTAACCTTAGGACCTCCTCAGTCAGTCCAGCTGAGCAGATGTCCTGATAATGATACTGACATGAGAGAGAAGGTGGTAAAGAGAGATTCATATTGTGAATCAAATTTTGAAAAGCAACAAGTTTTAAAACTTAATATAAAAAAATATAAACTAAGGTTGCTACCTAGTATCAAACGTCCTTATTTTAAATATCAGACAGATGATCAAAAGTCTCTTCCAAAGCTTTTGATCAGTGGAAAATACTGTAGCTCTGTATACTAACACAGCAGTGTATATTCAGCCTAAACACTAGCTAAAAGTTTCATTCAATTAAAATTCTTGATCTGCATTCAAGAGAGTGACTGTTTCTATATTACTGGTAAACATAAATCCATTTTCATGTATGAGATAATTTTCTCTTATGGTCTTAGTGTCCTTTGTACTGTTTCAAACCTCTCTGATTTTTATAGTGACATATAATATGTATTTGTTGTTTACTTGGGGTGACACAGGCATGGCAGAAATGTTCTTTTTTAAGTTATGTCAATTATGTTTGTTACAGCAGACTGAGAATTTTGAAATACATATGTAGGCCACGACTTTCAGGTCAACAGCACGTGATCTCATGTGCAAACAGCAGCTGCACACTTTTTTGCTCCTTTAATTTGCTCTCCATCTGAGCTGCAAACATTGCCATGGTGACTCATTGCTTGTCCCTGAAGAGCAACTTACATTAGAGGAAAGGGATCTGGTGAATTGGAAAGGATACAAGTGAATGAACTGGTAATTTGGCAGTTTTGGGTAATTTGGTCTTTGTGGTATAGTAGGTGCCAAGCCAAGTAGAGTGCACTACTCCAGGTTATACACACTCAAACTGCTGGTGTGTCATTCAGCATTATACAATATGCAGTTTGGTCAGTTTAGTTGCCAAGACTGCACATTGAAAAGCCTGTATGTTTGTGTGTGCACGTACAGCACTGTATGTGACAGAAGCAGTTATACTGTGTGTATGGTATGTGTCTTTATGCCTTTTGTGTATTTGTACTGCAAATCACTATGCATTGGCAGTATTTCTCTGTCTGTGTGTGCATGTACCAGCTTACTGACAGTCAGCCTGGCGAGCACAGACTTGTGTTGGAAGTCTACCTGAGTAAGCGCAGATGCCTGTCTTCAGCAAAGACTGGGCACCACCACAAGAGGTGATGTCATTGCTAAAGCAAAGTCTCCCCTCTCTGTGAGGACAGCTGGAGGCCGCCTGACCAAAGCGAGTGATCATAGCTGCTTTTACTGCTACATTATGTGATGTGGCTCAGCTGACACACTCAGGCTCTCGTTCTGCCCTCCCGGTTTGTGTGGGAAAAGCTTGTGGAAAATATTGTGGCACAGTGAGAAGTGTGTTGTCTGGCTGCATGGTAACAAATTGCACAATAATATCAGGATGTTTAAAATTCAGTGACCATGTGTTTCTGATTAACTCAAGACAATTAAATGTACTGTTTACAAAGTGTTTATATGACATGTTATGACTTGAAATATTGACACTCTGAGGCGTGTCAACCACAAGTGTCACACAATAATGCACAGAACCACCAACAGTACATTCTTACTGTAAAACATCAATTTAATATTCAGTTCACAAATGCCTGCTAAACTGATGCTTAATGGAATAGTGTGACATTTTGGGAAATACGCTAATTCACTTGGACGGGGTGTTAGATGTCTACATTAAATATAAGGCTTGGTAATGTGTCCGTTAGCTTAGTTTAATGCAATGATTGGAAACAGGGAGAAACAGGTAGCCTGACTCTGTCCAACAGTAACAAAATCTTATACCATCAAATCGAAATCCTACAAAACAGAAGTGTAAAAACTACAGTTCACTGTTTGTGGGTGGGTTATTATCCAGACTACTTCTTGGCCAGGAACAGTAACTTCCTCATATCTACCTGGAAACTTGGTCCAGCCAAGAAATAACCCTTGGCATGTATCAACAAATTGTTGTTCTTACACTTCATTTTTTTGTGTTAATTAGGGAGCTTTATAGGCATATATGTAATATTGGCAAAAACCTTTTTTTTTCTTCTGCAAAATGTAATGATACACCACAAACGTTCAGTTTTGCCATATTCAATTAACTACCTTTTTCCAATTGTAAAATAACCTGTATTATATATTTGTTCATACCTTAGTCACAAATACAGTCTAGGTGGTCATAAATTAGTTCAATACTAATACTAACATTAGGTTATTATATTAGGTTATTATATCATTTTACTAAGGGGGTTATGTAGATTGGCTTGGATTAAATAACAAATAACATTTAAAAGAAATCCCAAAAATACAAAACATATAATTAACCGATTGAAGCTGATTGCCAGCTGAGGTATGCAGTGCTAGTGCTTCTATGGTCTACTTTGATTTGGATATTCATGTTTGTGGCTTTGGGAGCTTCAGCACAGTCAGGTGACTAGAGCCTATATGTGTGTGTGTGTGTGAGAGAGAGAGAGAGAGACAGTTGGGCTCATTGCCTGAGTTCCCAGGCCTGGCATGTGTTTCAAACAGGTGTCTTTCTGCAGAGCTGAGCTGGTGCAGGTGTTCTTGTTTGCAACCAATAATCTTTCTTAATTACCATTTGTGGAAAACGGAGAGAGAGGGGATGGTGGGGAGGGTAAAAGTGTACAGTATACCAAAGGATTTCCTGTTGTTGTTTGTGACTCTCAAGGCTTTTTTTTTTATTAAGGACATGCAAAACCAAACTGGAATGCTTGTAGGGAGGATAGCCACATGAGTCAGAGAGATGAAAATGATTACCAGAGATGAAGGGCTGTTGTTTTTTACTCACCAATTCTTATTTTTCTTAAAGAGAGAGAGACATGGAATCAAACCCTTTTCTTAGCTTTAATGTGTATAATTGGCAAATCTTAATTCACTTAATTGAGATGTAATATAACAGTTTTAATATGTTGATAGATGGGTTTTGTGTAGTACTTTATGGAAACTCTTAGAGAGGAGGTGGATTATTTCCAGTCAGACAACATCTTGTTTATTTATATAAATACATAAACCCATAGTGTAGGTAGTTGATGATAAAATTATAACACTGCATGCTGTAAAGGAAATTGAATGTTGCTGTTTAATTATGTTGTTTGGATTATATTATATTATATGATATAGTGTTAATAAGGTATGTTCTGAAATGTCTCTCTGTTGAATGGGTTTTACTTTTTCAGTGAAGACAAGACCATTTTACCTTCTATGTCATTTATTTTAAAAATAATATTAGATTTATGTATATATTAGCAAATCAATGGATACAGACTTTGTTAGCATTGTTGAATGACTTGCATATGTCTATGTTCAAGTGGCCTCTTGATAATATTGACTAAATAGTAGATTGAAAAATAATTCATACAGTATGGTTCAGTATTTGGACAGTAGAACTCCTCATTCCAACTTTCAGAGAGAATGTTTCTGATGTTTTTCAATATTCTAAACAATACTTTGTTTAATGTATGTATCAACTTTTAGTTTCACAAGTGCACTGGCTCAGCCCATATCATTTCACTGAGCGTTTGTAAAAACTGCTGTATAAAGTGGAGAATGCAGAATTGACTGATATATAAAGGTTACTGTTGTATTACAATTTACAATGCATAATCTCATCTCAAGTTATCTGTACATTGTATTTAGAGTGTTTCACTTATTTTCTCAGACTTGAAAAAGCTTCCTCTAGAGTGAGAGTCCAGAGCCACCAGAGTCCTATAGTGGTACTCCACATGTGTAGTAAACTAAAGGTGATTTGTAGAAATGTTGGATTTCCCCCATAAAATGAATGTTTAAATGAAGCTTTCCCAAAACTGAAAATACACATTATGTGTTCTTTCTCATGAAGTGATGTAGTTAGGTGTTTTTTCACTGGCAATGAATGCAGCACCTCTTAAGAATGATGTATGCCATATCTATCTGTCACAGGATTTTAGAAATAAAATGTTGTTGTTCTTAAATCCATATGCCAAACGTTCAGTTGCTTTGCAATCAAATTGTCATAACCTGTACTCATTATCATTTATTTTCTTTCACAGTTGACCAGGCTCTACAGACGCAAGATTCTGAGTCTCCTTCCACACCAGTTGTGCCTGACTATCCCGTCTCCTCTATACCTGATGGTGAGCCCATCCTGCAGAGTGGAGACCTAGACCTTTTCTCCCAAGCTGCTGTCACCATCACTCCAACTGTTAGCTTTATAAATGGTAAACATGAGATCACACTGGAGCAACAGAGCCCAGAGGAAGAGGCCAAAGGCTCCCAGATTTTGAGAAATGTGACTACGCTGGGAACAAGTGATGAAATGACCACGTTGTTTGATTATAGCTGGCCCGATCTCCCTGTTGACAGTACCACTGAATCTACAGAGGAACCCACAGCAATACTGACCTATACAGAGATCCCAGATGATGATTATGACCCTAACGCAAACCCAAAAGTTGAATCAACACCTCCACACATCCCTGAAGAAGATGAGCTGACAACAAAAGTTCCCACACAGAAAGACACAACCTCTGTTCTGGCCTCAACAGTGGAGGACATGGCTCCACCAAAAACTACACAAAAAACGGAAGCTCGTTCAGCTGCCACAGATGACACAGAGGGGGTGAGTGATGTCACAGCTACCTCTGCTGACTTTGTTCCTACAGTAACATCAGCTGAGCCACATATCACCAAAAAAACCCAAACAATGAAGGCTGCTAAGGAAATCACCACTGTCATAACCACATCTGTACAAGAAGATGTAGGCGAGTCAGGGAGGACTCCCATGTATGTGAAAAGTGACTCAGAAGTGACTCAGACAGAGAAGGCTAAGGACCAATCCCCTGTTACTTCTTCAACTGAATTTTACACAGCCAGAGATAAAGGTGAAACCACAGAGGAAACAAAGAGCACATCCTCCACTCCAGCTGTTGAAGACAGCACTCAGTCTACATTCCACACTGTGTACACTCCCTTCTCCGAAGATGCTGATGGGAAAACATCAACAACTAGTGACTCACAGAGCTCCACTCAAGATGTGGAGATAGGGAAAGAGACACAAACCCCAAAAGAATTTGCCTTCACCATGACTGCTGCATCAGTATTTAGTAGTTCAGCATCTCCTAAACAGACAGACAAGACTGAGATAATGCCAGCTATAGAGGTAGGCAGCACTGAATCATCAGCATCTGTAGCACCTACCCTAGCTGAAACATCAGAGGGTACACTCAGAAGCCAGGGGGGAAGTACTGACATCCAAATGTCTTCCGTTACACCAGATGCATTGTCTACACAAGAGGAGGGTTCAGGGGTTCAAACAGTAAACATGTTTACAACCGACCCACCAACACATACCTTTGCAGGAACCACAACATCATCTTCAAGTTTAAGCGCAACAGATCAAGGTACATTCGAGAGTGAAATAATGTCACGGACAGTACAGACAGTAGGCACAGATAAAACACCTGTTCCTGCCACTGGTGAGTTGGAACAAACATCAACACCCACCACTATGCATGAGGAGTGGAAGCAAGATGAGACAACAACTCCGCCCTCTCATGAATCCATTGCAACCACTGCTTCACCCATATACAGTGCTATTGACATTATCAAGACAACAATGGCCTCGTTCACTGAATATTTCAGTCAGTACTCAACACAAAGTGGATCAATAATGACTGAATTGACCTACCAAAAACTGAATACAAGTGTGGAAACCGCTACTGGTGTCACAGATAAGGAGACAAAAAATCAAACCTCCTCACCTGTGGCCACTTCTCCAGTCAGCAACACAGTCAAGATAGATGAGTCTATTTCAACCACAGTTTCAACAGTGGAAATCTCAAATGAGGCCACAAAACAGATACAAACTCTAAAAGTGACCCCAGTAAGTGGCATTACAGAAACAGGTTCATTACATCCCAGCACTGCTGGTCAAATAACATATGGCCAAACATCTCATAAAACATCAACAGGAGCTACTGCAGCAGCTACTATGCTCATCACAGACAAATCAGTTATAGGAACAACACAATATGAAACAGGTCATGGTTCAACCACAGCTGGCACTGTAAAACCGTTTGCTTCCAGCACTGAGATACCAACATCAGTGTCACAAGGAGTGTCAGATATCACAGAAAATGTATCAGTTAAATCTGAAGTTAGCTCAAATTTCACAACCACAGATAAGATGAGTTCTGACGGCCAGACGATATCCCCTGGAACATCAAGGAGTAACATCACAGAAAGAACAGTAAAACCATCACAATCAGAAATAATATTGAAGACTACTGTTTCTTCTGACAGTTTGACCCCAAGTCTCTCCTCTACATTTAGGACAGACAGTGAAGTGACCAGAACACATACAGAAAAACCAAACAGTTTACAAGAACTAGCGGTTAGTGGCATTGTTGACATAATTACCAGGACACAGCCCACTTCAAAAGCAGAGGTGAGCTCTGAAGGTCAAACAACAACAGAGGAAGATAGCTCCAGTAAACAAACAACTGAGATCTCCAGCAAAGATACAATTCCTACAGCTTCCTCAGTGTTTAGCACTGAGAAGCCAACAGCAGTTCCAGTGAAAGACCAAGACAGTGCTGTCACAATTCAGACAGAGAAGCCCTCAGTCCCCTCCATTACTGATGAGACAGAG
>JAVQJF010117551.1:0-26823 GCA_036023855.1 Gadopsis marmoratus
CTGAGAGGATAGTGTGGTCGTCCATTAACCCCAGGGTTGGTGGTTCGACCAACTTCGCCCGCATGTCGAAGTGTCCCTGGGCAAGACACTGAACCCTGAGTTGCCCCCGGCGGAGGCCAGCATGGCAACTGTGTGTGAATGGGTGAATTAAACTACTGTTCTAAACTTAGATTACTGTTACAGCGCTTTGGGAACCGTTTCGGTTGAAAAGCGCTATATAAGAAAGAGTCCATTTACCATTTACCATAAGAAGCTGCTAGCCATGCTAGCTCCCACAGGTTTGTCTTACAGCCCTACCCATGCTACCCATCCTGCCCATCACAGTGATGACCAATCTGACTGCACTATGTCTTTGTGACCTTGACCTTGAGCAGAGGTCTTATTAGCCAGAATAACCGAATTAGCCAGAATAACTGAAAACACCTGTAAGCCAGTGCAGCCAAACTAATATGCATTTATCACTTACAATAGAGCTACTAGCTTCTCTCTCACATGTACGTTGGAAAAACATGACGCTGTTAGGGTGACGGTTGTGGAGGACCCGAGAGCAGACTGAGGCACAGGTGAGTACAGAAATAACAGGGTTTATTTTAGACGAGGCACAAGAAAGATAGTGATTCGAGTCAGGCGGATCCGAGAGCCGGGTGACACTGAGGCTCGACACGCCAGGGGAGTTGCAGCTGGCAGATGAGCAGGCCGACAGGCAGGCAGGCAGGTATGATCCGCGTAACACTGGAGCGATTAACCTCGTGCAAAACACACACAAGAGCAGACGCCACATGAGCGCGAAGTTCACACAAACGAGGGTTTAATACGTATACCACCACTAGGGTAGGTGCAACGATGTGGACGATGATATACTGCAGACTGATGAAGTAGATGGGAAGCGGGTGTGCGCAGGGAGACTTCAGCCAGGTCACATCCGCCACAGGGGACACAAACAACAACAGGAAAAAAAGCCTAAAACCATGACAGTAGCATGTCTGAGCCATTCGGTTTTTAGCAGGTTTAGGTGGTGACCTCATGTAACTGCCATCATGGCTCCGTCAGCTGCAAACACCTGTGCAGGTACGCAATGCCTTTAACGACGGTCTAGCGGCAGTCACGCAGAGACGTGAACCACCGTTTTGTTGAAACTGTTTTTAAATTG
Source organism: Gadopsis marmoratus (assembly GCA_036023855.1). Classification (NCBI taxonomy): domain Eukaryota; kingdom Metazoa; phylum Chordata; class Actinopteri; order Centrarchiformes; family Percichthyidae; genus Gadopsis; species Gadopsis marmoratus. Next base: position 1,151 of record JAVQJF010117551.1, read on the forward strand.
GACCTCACAAAGACACACAAACGCTCACTCACACAGTATTTGGTCAGTAATTGGGGGATACGGGAACCGGTCGTAAATGGCGGAGATGGATTCTGGTTAACTTATTTACCCATCAGGCTCTGCTTCCCAAAGCCTCAACTCTTTCTTTTTTTTCTTTTGTTTTAAAAGCTTTTTGGAGTGATAAGCCTGCAGTCCTCCCTCCCCATGGGATGGATGATGCTGTTGTCACGGCAACCCTAGGACCACCCACCACCTCCAGACACACTTCCCCTTTTTTGGTCCGGTGATGTCATTCAAGGCACGGAGACAGACGGGGGCCACGGCAGGACACAAGCGTGCATTCGGAGACATTCAGGGATTCAGAGACATGGAGGACATCAGAGGTTTTGTGGGGAGTCGTGGATGCACAGCGGATGTGGGAGGGGGACTGATAAGGGGGTCTAGAGACCATGAGTGGGGGGGAGCATCCCCCTCATTGAGAGCTGACAGACAGACAGACAGACAGGATACAGTAGAGAGACGCAGATTCTATCTATATTGTAGTGATGCTTTTATCCTTCACGTTACTCAACATAGACACACGGCGACGGGAGTTTTTTCCTGGATATCTACCATAGGTTTAAGTTGTGGCCACAACTTTGAATCAATCCTACCTAAACTCTGAGAAGTCATGTCTTTTTTTCTTCATCAGTTTGGCACGACGGATGTACCGATGACTCAAGTTTAATGCTATGAGAAAAATTAATGGGACTAATAATGGGCACCAGAAATAACTGTTCTGTTCAAATCAACTGTTGTCAGGTTTATGTATTCTATTATTTTCTATTCATATCTCAGGTTAAGTTACATTTATATACAGATTGTGGCTTTATGTAGCACTCCATCATATAAGGATATATCAAAGGACTAAAGATAGGACTAAAACACACCACAAACTAAAGTTTTGGTCACACCAGGTGGAGTATAAGTTAAGATAAATCTTCCTTAGGCCGCCAGTTGGGAAATTGCCGTATGAGCATCCCAACACATGACGTGTACGTTTCTCAAAACACCAAGAAACATCTTCAATCATCTGTGGAAGAAAGATGAAAGATGAATAAGCTAACACGTGAAAGTTTCAAGAAGTCGATTGTGGTGGTAGGTACAGTGCACGTATCTCCTGCTGGCCAGGCTACATGCGGTGCCCCTTGAACCTTTAACTTTTCCTGTGCAAATACATCAAATGTAATTTTGTTTGGAATATAAAGTCACCTTTCGCCTCTTCTCGTCTTTTCACATGTTACCTGTCATGTCACGTTCACGTCACGTCACTTCCATTACGTTGCATCACATTGTTTTATGTCACACGTGTTATAGATCAAAACATAAAACAACCCGCAGTAAGTACATCCACAACATTAAACCTCATATTGCTGTCATCATCATGTTAGCAGGTTTTATTTGCCACTCAGCAGGTCAATTAAATGTGCACCATTATGTTCTTTTTACATGATAACGATATAATAATAAAGTTTAATTATAGTGTAGCATGTATCACAATCAACAACCGTACATTAAACATTTTCACAAGAAAAACAAGATGTTTTGCAATATTTAATTAGATTGTTTAATTAGGTGTCTCTTTTTCCGACATGGACCGAAAGCTCTTAAAAATGCTAATTATCGTTAACAGTCTGAACAGTCGGGGGCCAGCAGAGTTCAGTTATCAGCTGATAGAAATGTGTAACGCCTGCGAACAGCAGTTCCTGTAACAGACCTGCCAAAGGAGATCTGCTGTTTATCTCGCTGATAGGCCAGACTCCTGGAAGAAAGTGTTGAGAACAGCAGCGTCATTTCACACACACACACACACACACACATATATATATATATATATATATATATATATATATGACAGAGTGATGCCACATGTGATGAGCTACAAGGAGGCTGCTGATGGAAAGCAGTGTCAATGTCTGTGGTTGGTCCAGAGGAAAATAAAAAATAATAGTAGTATAAAGGGGGAAAAAAGATAACTAAAAAGGTTTTGTCAAAATATTTTGCAGGAAAAAACCATTGACACCCTTTTTCAAAATAAAATAAATGATCTGTACAGACTAAGATTGAATATTGAGAAACGAGATCCTGGTATTTACTGGAAGAAAAAAAATTCTTTCCAAAATCTGGACGCTGGCTCCGAGAAAATATGCCGCATTTATGCTACCACAGAACTTTTTCCGTTTCTTCCGATTGTGGTACTTTTAATGGTAAAATGGCAGCTTACGGCGGAGCAACATGGCGCGTTAATCAGATATCAGCAGGTGGAGCACTGAAACTGAACGTTGAAACTTAACATCCAGCATCTGCTGTCCCTTAAAACACTGACATGTGATGGCCATTGTTCCAGTGGAAAATTTACTACATCTGATTTATATTGAAGTATAACATCAAAAAATGTGGAATAAACACCACTGATGATCAATTAGCCTGCAGCTCTGTATGTAAAGAGTAACTTAACTGTAGGCCTCCCTGGTAGGTGTGGCCACCTGTAAGTGAGCACACCTGTACTTCACCACAGAAAGGAGCAAAGAGGCAAAAGACAAGATCTTTAGGAGGTTGACAACACGGCTAATGAGCAGCGATGGCGTGTCTCGTTTTGGAGTGTCCAGCTCTGTGCTTCCTCAAAGGTCGGCACTGCCACGACTGCTCGTCGTCAACAGCGCAAAGTTGCGCGTCAAACGAATCCACTGAAATGAGTTGATTTTTCGCATTTTGGCAGCAGTGACATTTGTTTGATCTATTTTCTGTGTTTTTGTCTTGCACCTAACAGAAGATATCCACATCGAATCTAAGCACCAGCTCAACGAGCAGCGTGAAGTGTAAAATGGGTCATGGGGTCAAAACAATGGCAGACCGATGGGGAGGGGAAGTAGGAGGGATGGAGGAGAGGAAGTAAGGAGACGAGGGGGAGAAGCAGAGACAGTAGGGACTCTGTCTGTCTTGTTCTGAAGGTGGAAACAGGGTTGTGTGTTTTTCCCACACTGGTGATAGAGCTATCTGCGTCTGTCCCAGTCATCCTGGCAATGCCGACCCCCCCCCCCAACGCAGCCCTGCATGGCTTACAGGCTGTCCTCAGGAGGAGCCAGCCAATAAAGATAAGCTTGACGGAGAAGCCAGCCAATAAAAGATAAGACCCGCGGCATGCCTGTGACTTCCTCACTGATCTTCCTTCGGCAGATACAAGGCCTCCGTGCTGATACGGCCGGCGTCTCGCTGCCATCCAGCGAGAGAACCCTGCGTACGCTGCTCACGTTGCGGCATTTTAAGCAAATGAAACAGGACTTTGTTTTGAAGCTTGTCTTTCAAACCGCAATCTTCTTCGTGTACAGCCAGGGCGTCATTTTGGTTGTTTTTGGCCATCATTCCTATCAGTTACGACAACAGCTCCATAATGGAGTCCATTAGGGCTTCGGCCGTCAGATAGGCTTTCAAACAAGTCAACTGTTTAAAATAAATGCTTCACACGATTAGAGTCAAATGAAATCAATGTGGCCTAAAATCGCAAACCACAAATCTGCACAACATAAAGTGTGCAAAATCATTAGAGCCTCTGTGTGGATGAGTAACTTAGCATTGTCGAGTACAGCTGAAGTGATTAGTTGATTAATGGATTAGTCCCTTGACAGGCTATTGACAACAATTTTGATAACTGATTAATCCATTAAGTCACTTGTCAAAGACAATCGCCTCTCACATGTGAGGATTTACTGCTTTTCTCTCTTTTATTTCACTGAATGTCTTTGGGTTCATGACGGTATAAATTTGACAATACAGAATCCACCGCGAGCGCTGTCCCTTAGTGTCTCTGCTATAGGTTGTGTAGCTGGAGTCTTGAGTGATCCTGTGCCTCGCAAGGTAATGTGATTTGGGCAGCAGGACGTGAGCGCGACAGTTGGAGGTGGAAAAACAATTAACCACACAAACAGCAGAAAGTGTGTCACCGTTTTTTGACTTCATTTACTCCCGCTGTGACCCTGTGTCGGGGGGGGGGGGCTACCACAGGAATCCACATTTGCTAATCTGACAAATGTTTAATAAAAGGCATTTTCCACTGTGCTCCAATTTCTTTCCTAATGGCCACTAATTGGAAATATACATTGGACATTGGCACATGAAGACAGAGGAGACGTCTTTGAGCCAATGGAGATAAAGTGTGTGAGTCGTGCTCTGTCTCACACACACACACACACACACCTCCACCCTAACAGCACCCTCAGTGAGCCCCCCTGTTCTGTAGTCGCTAATGACGGACAGCTGAAGGCACACTCCTGGGGCGCCAATCAAATTTGCAGGCCTGTAATTGGATTACGGCGGGCAGGGGGGAGGGCTTTTATCTCTCCCTCTCTCTTGTTTGTGCTCTTGTCTGCGGGTGAATGATGGACAAAAGAGCGGCCTGTCAACGTTAACTCGAGGCTGACAGAGGGTGTGTGTGTTTGTGTGTGTTTGTGTGTGCTGATTGTTTAGAGGTTTGCGAGCTTCGACGGCTGCCGAGTGTAGCGACATGACTTTGTGTGGGTGCGTTTTGGCTTTATGTGCGTGTAATGCGTCCATCTGTGTGTGTAGATCTGTTTGTAGGCATGTGTGTGTGTGTGTGTGTGTGTCGGTTTGAAGCAGGCAAAGAGCTAAACATCACTTAGCTCATTGCCTCGTCTCTGTTGCCTTTTCACCGGAGCTCAACACCAGAACGACACAAAGGCAGCTGTCCCCCGGCCAAGCGTCCTGAAGGAGAAAAGAAGAGAAGATGACAAATCACAGACACAATAAAGCAAACAGAGGCGCTCTGCTGAGCAAAGGCGCTGCCGAAGAGGCAGGTGGGCCTTTCTCCAGAAATCCTATTTGCTTCTTGGAGAGTGAAGAGCGAGAGTGCACGCCAAAAACACACAGTGTGCTTGCTGCTGTACCACTGATTGATAAAAAGGGTGAAGGCTCTTTGATCACGCTATCAAAAGGGTGCCAACAGTTTACAAATCCGCAAAACATTACTGCCAAAGATCTTCTGCTGTAATTACACACTTATCCAATCAAGAAACCTCTTCCTATCATCTCGAGAATGATTAGGATGATAGAAAAAGTTTCAATAAGTCAGCAAACTGCTGTTATACAAGTACCAGCTTACACACACACACACACACACACACACATACACACACACACACACAACAGACGTTCAGGTGACAGAGAGATACAATCCAGGCAGCAGGTGACTGTGTGTTTTTGTGTACGTGCACCTGTGTGTTTCTATCCGTGCGTGTCCTGTAAATACACTGTGTGTGTGTGTGTGTGTGTGTGTGTGTGTGTGTTCAGACGTCATCATTACTGTCATGTTGACAGCAGCACACACTCGCGTCGTGCTGAGCAGAGGCGTCTGAGCAGCCTCAGGGTGCGCCTGTGTGTCAGCGGCGGCCGGTTCATCGAGCCATTACTCCGATTAGCTCCTCGGTGTCTCTGCTGCAAAGCCAGCGTGGTGGTCGGCATCCATTGGTTCAGACACATTGGCATCGTTCAGAGGAAGCGGACAGGAGGCTAAAATGTGTCTTAGTATCTAATGTCTAAAGAGGAATCCTCCATAAAACATTTTTCTTCTTCGTGTTTTTCACATGCAGGTTTTCTTCCAGCAGATGTAATAATTCAGCAGCGGTCCGGTTCTGAACCCGACCTTTCACTGTCCTTCAGGACAACCCACTCTTGCACAAATTACATATTTTGCATTAGGAATTATATTTTGTGGAAAAGGGGATGAATCTACACAAACACGCATTTGCTTTTTGGACATTAAGATGTGAGAATGTGAATTTGACATGAGCTATTTTTGTAAGGGAACCTGGAATCCAGGTTTAATCCTTCCATATTTACATTTTCAGCTTGATTTTCATTATAATGTGCTTTAGGTTAACACAGGACTTTACAACTTAAGACTAAGAACTTAAACCGTGTAAAAATAGAAATGATAAAAAAACTTGATTTATATAGCACCTTTCAAAACAACATTACAAAGTTTGTTACATGGGAAAAACAGAATTTAAACAATTCATCACCACAGTTAAATTAAATCGAGTACAGAGAATGAAACAGAACAAAATATCGAAAATACAATAAAATAAGACAAAAACAGCAAAAAATGTATAAAAACATACTAAACATACTGGAACAGAAAGAAATTCCTAACATTAATAAAAAGCTATTTTAAAGAGTGGATTTAAAGCAAGTTATTGATTCTGTCAGCCCATGCTATTTCCTGTATCTGATCTCTAAATTTAAAGCTGCATGAATTAATATGTTGATATGACCTGTGGCTAAAATGACAGCGTGTGATGAGAAAGGTGTCACTCTTAGCATGATCACTCAGAGCGTTTTAGTGTTTATTGAAATTCGCCTTCTGGTTTCATGGACCGCAGCTTCGCTGTTGTGGTTCACTCCCACGACTCTCATCAGCGTGATCTTTGACCGCAGCAGACTGATGTTTTCAGCACTGATAAACCCCACACTTCTCTACCTGCTCAGCACCAAACAGACGACAGGCGACATTAGAGAGGACTATCTGAACATGGAGCAGCAGCTAGCAGCAATACAGCTTAAAACATTAACTTGACGTGCAAGGCATCAGGTAATGATGATCTTTATTATTGAATGATGTATCAGTTCTTTTATTCAATTAATCATTTACTGTATAAAATTATCCAAATAAAATGACAAAAGTCCATCACAAGTTACGGCACCGGAGCCAAGACTGATTTCTTATTTTGTCCAACTTTGAATGTTACATAAAAATTTAAGATTTCTTAAGATTTTATCATCACTGTCCTGTCAAAACTAGGAATCTCCATAATGTCAAATTTTGATGACCTAACAACAACAACAACAACCCTGTTTTCAGCATTGGGAAAAAGCATATGCAGATTATTCAAGTAGGAGACCCATTAAAAGGAACATTTAATCTCTCAAAATCACCAAATCACTGGACACCAAACACGTTATTCTTAATGTCATACATAAAATATAAAAATTCACATCATATTTTCTAGTTTAGTTCATGGACCTATTCGATTAAATCGATTCAGCACTGGTTATGTGAATGCAGTTGCTGAAATGTGGAGCCCTGGATGACCGACAGCAGGCACGCTTGTCACCCATCATGCTGCCAGTTGGTGTTCGGCTCTGGAGACGCTCCGTGTGGGAACGGTCTGGAAAAGCACGCCACTATCAGCGCTTTCACACCGGGTTCCTGTCGCCTTCCTCAGCCGACACCAGTGAAGCAGCAAGAGCCGAGAGCGTCACAGTGTGAAACAGACCTGCTAACTCATGTCGCTGGCTGATTAAAGGCTGCAGGGGTCTCCGAATCATCCAGGAGGATCTGGAAAGAGTCCCACATTACACTGGAGTCACTGCCAGCGTGCCCTGGAGCAAACCACCCAAAGGAAATACAAGTCTTTAACTGCCTGTAGGAGAGCGTAGATACTAAAATCATAATTATGTCCCTCACTGATCATTTCCTCTCTTGTATTCTTATTGTTTACACTTTGTCTTGCTGGTGGCTGATGACAAAGAGGTAATAATGATTCAGGGTTAATATTTGACACGCCGTAGATATCAGAGTGCGTTTTAATTTATAGTAAAACGTCGTATTTCACCCGTTGACAGCTCCACTGCAACACCACGTGTCTGACAACAATTCAGCCTCTGTTCCACGCTCGAACATTTACGTACGAACTCGAACTTTCTATCAGATTTGCCCACTCTTTGAAGAGTTTGAAGCGGTTTCTAAACAAACAAAAAAAAGCAAACATACATGGACCCTGAGGTCTTTTTTATTGCCATACGTGTCAAGCACACACACACACACACACACACACACGTGAAGGTTACACACACATGCAACTGCGTCCCACGGAGGAATTCTTCTTCTGCCTTTAACCCATCCCTGCCGTCCTTCCTCCTGAGGACGGCCTGGAGCAGTGGTCAGCCTTGATACGGCGACCGGGGACCAAGTCCAAGTGCTCTGCCCTGTCTTAGTCAGGGACAGGACAGGAGAGCAGTCAAAAAATAAATAAATAAAAAAGAATTCTTCTTGCATGTTTTTCCTTGGGGTTATGGAGAAAACCCCTAGTGAGCATGAGGAGAACATGCAAACTCCACACAGAAAGGTCTGGTCTCCCAGGGGGATCGAACCCAAGACCTTCTTGCTGTGAGGCAACAGCACAACCACTGAGTAACAAGGCACCAAAAACACTACTGTCAGAAGTGGGATTCAAACCCACACCTCCAGAGGAGACTACTACCTGAACGTAGCGCCTTAGACCGCTCGGCCATCCTGACACCGAGAAGCATTTCTTACTTTCTTACTTTCTTACTACATTACTTTGTGACGGTGTGGTTTCAAAACTTCTATTTAATAAATCTTTCCTTACAGCGCAGTATGATCACTGATCAATGAATTAGGTAAGTCAAGTCAATAATATAGCCAATAATAATATAATAATAATAATAATAATCATAATACAATCTGTACAGCATACGACACCATCTGTCCTCAGACACTTTTTTCGAACTAGTAAAAACTCACCCAAAAAATCCTTTTTAAGAGGGAAGAAATGGAAGAAACCTGAGGACGAGCAACAGAAGAGGGATCCCTCACCCAGGACGGACGGACAGGAAATAGATGTCGTGTGCACAGAATGAACCGGTGTAGTAAAATTACAGTATGAACAATCAGGATGACCAACTTACATCGTAAATGTGTGTGAAAACTCTTCCCACAATCACAGCGAACCCGTTGGATCACATGAAAGTTACTCTTTAAAGGAAAAAGAAACCTATACTATTTTGTCACTTTGAACAAATTTGACATTCATTCCCCAGAGAAGTTAACCGTAGCCACTATATATCTAAACCCCAAACCTTAAACTTGACCTAAACCTGAAGGTCACCTTAACCAAAAGCTTTAAAAAGTCTCAGCTCTAAATCTTTTTGCCACAACATTGGAGGTGAATCCCGTTAATTTGACTGTGTGTAAGTTAAACACTCAAACCTGGCCGTGCAAGAGGCCGTCTGATTTATTCATTTCGATCTCTGCATTTATTTTGAAGATTAATTTACCAAAATTTGTGTTGGGACGCGGCTACAGAGAAATCAACGAGCAGTATCTGATGCGTTGATCCGAGCAGGAATCCATAAATGAACACAAAGGAAACATGGCGGCTGACTTACAGTGGAAACCCAGAGAGAACGGGAGCTGGCAGGCCACAAATAGAGACGTGGGCGTGTCTGTATTTAAGGTGCCAGTGTGCCTTTGTGCTCGTGGATGCTATTTTGCTTTTTATGTACGAGTGCGTGTGCTTTCCATGTGTGTGCGACCGCAGCCAAGGCGTCTGGATGCTGCTGAGAACTTCCAGAGCCCCGGAGCAGAGTGCCTGTCCCTCAACCACGCCGGCTCTGAAACACACTCGAGACAAGTTAATCCTCCAGAGCTCGGCTTTATCTGAACCCCCTCCTTCACTCCCTCCACCTCCATCTCTGCCTCTCGTTCACACGTTCCCTCCGTCTTCGGCCCTCCCCTCCCGCCGCGTGATCGATCGCGTACTTTGCTAGCACTCGTTCAGCCCTCCATTTGTTTCACCGCAGATTAGAAACACCTCCATTTCTCAAACTGTCCGCGTCCACTTCCTGAAGCAAACATCTTTATGGGGTTAACAAAGTGTGGGGCTTTCACTGCTTGTTGCAGCTGCACTGTGTCATCAACTGTGCTTAGCTTGTTCAAAACCTATCTGAGGTTCAACTTTTGTTTTTCTGTTCCAGCCTTGACTTTATTTTAGAGTTATTTTCTCAACCACTAGCAGTGCTATGGAGCATTGATTTTACGAGTGTGCCCTATAGACTGTATATAAAGATGGGCACTGCGTATATAATAAGACAGGAGGGGGCGCTGCCGCTCAGTCTTCAATTCAATTCATGTTGCACTTAGTGTCATGAACGGCATCCTTTCTACATTATACAATACAAATTCTTTATTTACTACAGATTGAAATAACATCAGAATACAACTTTTAGTGCAATGAACACACGGTTACAATAATGGGTTTTACCAGCAATATCCGTCACGTCACCGACGGCAATCCGTTATATCGATCGTTTGTTTGCTTCGTGAGTCGCCCCCAAATTGCTTGTACAATATAAGACCTTTCATTTCAGTCGATCGACACCGGCAGCCATCAGAGAGCAGCTTTCGTGTGAGAGTCTGAGAGGCACAGTTCACACATAAACTTCAGTTTGAAAATGGCCGTGTTTGCACTGAGCCACCCAGCAGTGCCTGTATCTCTGCTAAATGACACGACTCTTTACTGCCTTTCACGTCTCACAGACACACAACATTTCTGGGTTAAACCCCGAACACCTCGACCTACGTGACCTTTGCTGCCTGTCGAGGTGGAAGAAGAAGCATCAGCCTCCATCTGCAAGACATTTACACAATATTTAACGGAAAGCTGTTGTTTTTTTTTAACCCTTTTTTACTCTTTTTTTTGTGACCAAATGTTTTTGTTAAGTGGTTTGTCTAATTGTGTTTGTATTGTATTATTGTCGCTGAGGACCCCCTGATGGTACATCTCAAGGGCTTAACTCTAATAAAGAAACGTGTGACTTTCATTAATCACACCGTTCAGTCAGACTGAGTCTTGGAATAATTTTAACTTGACGTCTCCGAGCCGAGCTGCAGCTTCAGCTCAGGACATCGATCAAAGACAAATTTGTCGGCTTGTGACCCCTGCGGCAATTTCCCAGCGGCCACAGCGGTTGCATGTCACATTTCCAGGACTTTTTCATGACCTGAAAGCTGCATTCAAATTCCAGGCTTTCCAGAATGAGTGGAAACGATGTGTTTCCACTCATCCAATCCGATCGAGACCTTCCAGCCCTGGAAACCTGCCGCTGCCACATCTTCTTCAATTTCCAACCCAATTGCTCGTCACTGAAGAACCAACCTGTGTTTTTCATCAAAACACACTCTGTGCAGATCCGTGCTTTCCCTCTGCCTGACGACAGCTTATGGAAGAAGGATGGGTGGATTAGTGGCACGGCCCTCGTGTCTGCTCGTCCAAAGATAGGTCACGTGACCCGGTGACCTATCCTTCTGCAGAGAGCGCTGTCTGTCAGCGCAGACCGGCCGGGGATGCAGAGCTCGGCATCAGTCTCTCTCACACCGTCCCAGAGCTGGATGCCTGAGGATTAAAGTGTGTGCTGAGTGGTAGATCTGTTTTGTTTCTCTAATGCGCTAAGTACTTGTGTGGAGCGTAGCTGCACGTTTGGGGGGAAATTCTTTAATTTTTTTGCAAGATGTGGGTTTAATGATATTAACAAGTGTACATGTGGGTGCGATTGTGTGTGAGCCTATTTGTCAGGGTGTGTGTGATTGTGTGTTGTTGTTTTAAATGGCAGATTGACTGTATAAGTACCTGGGAATTCTGTCAGTAATAAATACAGTGAGGCTTAAGTGTGTGTAAACATGTCTGCAGTACCAGACTGTGAAACGCTCTCCTGTGGATGGAGGGAGTTGGGAAACTACAGCAGGTTTAGTGCCACATATATCTGTCTCTCTGATGTTTTTTTATGTATGAGAAAACCAATAATAAAACTAATACTCACCTCCATTTACACATGACGATATCCTGCGTGAGGCTTAGCTCTCTGGTTTCTGGCTTTAGGTTGCTCCTGGTCAGAGGTATTGAGTAGGACGTCCAGATGTGTTTCTCCTCTGTGTTAGCAGAGTTAGCAAGAAGGAAAAAGAAACAAATCGTACCTCAGTGAGAGTGAAAAATCAAATGACGTGTTTGAGATAAAGTACTTCCCTCAAATGTTTCCAAGTATTTCGACGCAAATCTTAGCGCACCAAAATTCTTCAAGAAATAAGCAACGGGTTTAAAGTACCTCGCGGACCTTATGTGAATTTTGGCCCATTAATACACGACAGAAAGAAAATGCACACACGACTGCCAGGTTAATTAATGCCGTTTTGTTTTCAGTATCCAAGCAAAAATGTCATTTGATTCATTTAAAAACCAATAACACTGACAAGACTTTTACTTTCATTGCTGCAGATTCGCTTATTCTGTGGTAATCTGTCCAAATTCATAATTCTCAGTGTATAAGCACATCAGGCTCTGTCTTGTACTTCAGCGGGGGGGGCGTTATCATTTCTGCCTCATCAGTTAACGAGGCTACTGATGTTTGTGAAGAAAAATTAGCAAGCTATGGAGAGGATTTATTTAATTCTATTTTCTATTAGTATTCTTGACTTGCTTTGTATTTGCTTTTTTATTTTAAATGGTGTAGTTATTTTTCTCTAATATGCTTATTTATGTACTAATATACCAAAGCAAAATTCCTGGTATGTGAAAGCCTACTTGGCAATAAACCCGATTCTGATTCTGATTCCGGTACCATCTGAAAATGAATGCATGGAAACATTTTGGATTTGACTCCATGGGTGCTTACTGTCTTCCCCTGTTTACTGACATTATAAAATGCAGCTTCCTGACAGTAACATTAACAAGTGTTGCAGTGGAGGCACCTGGAATGTGGGTTGCGTTCAAATTTATTTAATCGCAACCCACTATTTAAACAATTTGAGTGTCCGTCCTCATTTGCTTTAATGTGGTTTCTTTTTCCATAAGTGACAGCCCAAACTAATAGTGGATAAGAAACATTCTGCATAGATTGTGAGAGATAACTTTGTTATGATAAGGTGCTATATAAATACAATTGAATTGTATTTGATTGCAGTAATATCTTAATAAAAGTCTTGAAATAATAAAACTAAGTGGATATGTTGAAAGGAGTAAGGAAGTCCAGGGGTTTTACAAAGTTGCTGCCAATAAGAATAAAGAATAAAAATCTCCCAGCAAGTAAAAGGGTAATCATAGACATCAGACAAGATGAAACAAACCAGAATAACAAGAGTAGGTAAAAAAAAAAAAAAAAAGGCGGGGGAAATGCAGTCAAAAACATAAACAGAACAAAAACAAACAAAGAGAAAAATGTATAATAAGTGAAAAATTTTATTTGGCACTAGTCAATCACATGTTTTTTCAGCTGAATCTTGAAGACGGTGGCTTTGAATTAGACTTCAAGCTTGTTTGAGTTGACTCATCTTGTGCTCATTTATTCAGAAATAGCAAAAACAATAACTCAGAATCCACCCGAGTTCGACAAATCCACATGGTAATCCGCTGGTATAATGTGTGAGAAGCAGTATCATCCTGTTCCTGTCTGCTCAACTGCCTTCCCCACCTCTTCCCCTCGGGGCCAGATACCGAAGGCCGTCGACCCATTCAAGGCATTTACCGTGTCAGGGTGCAAAGTGGGCGTCCATTCTCACCCAAATCCTCCCAAAGCTCCCTTCTCCTTCCCGGGCCAGGTCTGTGGAGAGGCAGGCCAGTCTCCACAGGTGCAGCCTGGAGAAGATGACAGCCTCTCTTCAGCAGGGCTTAGCTCCTCTTGTGTGGCTTTGAGGCTCTCAGCCAGCGGATTCCCCCCGAGGGCCGTAGTTGCAGTTACACCCTCAACAACACCGGTGCTGTTGTGCTGCAGACGGCACCATTTAGATCCATCCAGAGGTGAATAGCAAAACGGGACATACAGCAATTTGTGCTGCAGATACAACAGACATGTTTATGCTCTTTGAAGTGAGTGGATCGCCAGACGCCGGCGGCCCTCTCCGAGCGTCGTTTCGTCAAAACTGTCTGTTAACACCCCGCCGACGTGCGCTTGCTCACCGAGGAGGTGCGAACACTGAGGTATAACCTGAGAGATCAAAGATAAAGATGGCTGTCAAGTGGTTTAAGTTGTGGCTTGTCAGTGACCTCAGTGAACAGAGGCATTATTTCACACTCAGCCGTGTCCTGGAACATTAACACGCTCAAGGACATCCTTTAGTGTAAAGGTGCCATACACTTGAGCGCTTAAGTTCTTTATTTGGAAATAAGTTAATTATTTGGATCCAGTCTGCAGAAAAAGATTGTGCCAAAAGGGATTTAAACAATCTCCTGTCCCTTTAACACTTAATATAATAATTTATATCATTCAGCAGTAGTGCAGGATGCAGCTGAATCGGATATTTCTCAGTTCGAGGACATAAAGACGCAGTCGTGTCGAAACGTTAGTCTGGTTGCACTATGAAATGTCAATCAGCCATCTTTTGTCCCCGTTGGAAAAAAGACTTAATTCCTTTTGTAAGATAAACATTGGAATCAGAGTCAAATCAGGACTGTCAAAAGTATTTATTGGGCAATTGTACAAATGTGCTGCCGCTGCCTCCTCATATGTACAGATATTACCACCCTTCCATAAATGAGTGGCATATGATATTCCATTTTGTTTCATTGAAACTTACATTACTGTGTCCCCATCGGTGTATGAATGTGAATGTGAATGTGCGTCCCCTGTCTGTTTGTCTGCCCTGCGATTGACTGGCGACCAGTCCAGGGTGTTTCCCTGCTTCTCGCCCAATGTTAGCTGGGATTAGCTCCAGCACCCCCCCCCCAACCCTTCGGGATAAGCAGTATGGATAATGGATGAATGAATGAAACTTACACTGCAGTGGCTGAGTGAGAAGATTCAGCAGACCTTTGAGTTTAGCTCAATTTGTCACATTGACATGATGAAGTGTTAACCCCAGAGTCCCGTTGCGCCTTCCAGTTCTTGCGAATTTGGACTCTCGTGCTCAACTTGCCAAGTTCGATAAGATGCTAAAGGCGCTGGTCGAACTTGACGTGCGTTGAATTGAGAAAGGCCTCTACTGTCTGCCAAGCTATACTACACCGACTCCAACACCCACTCTGGAGGCTGGGTGGTCTGAGCCACGAAGAACAGGAAGCCGACACAGGCAAAACAATTGCTCGTAACGAACGGCATCCTACTTCCCATGGCATGAATGAGCGAAAGTGTGAGTTGTTGCTTGGCGCTTTTTAACAGCGAACCCGGATGTTGTGTTTGACGCCTGGTGTTTTGTTTAGGAAGAGAACGCTCTACCTTGTCAATACCGCGTCTGGTGCTGATGGCAGTTCTCACTCGGGAGCTTTTGTCCAGAACTTGACAGCTTGTCATTCACCCAGAGCAAAAACTCCCACGTAGTTTGAAAATCCACATGCCTGAGTCACCGCTGGTTCTCAACAGGAAACGCTGACGATCGACATCCTGCTAAGCGAGCCAAAGATGGGAACCAGCCTGTCTAAACACAGCAGGTAGACGTGAACGCACACATTCTATAGTGGACGTAGTGGACACGTCACTGCTGCAACTGTTTTGTTGCATTAAGTGAGGAATTTTATGCAAAATCCTTGTTTTTTCGCACGTTTTCATATTGTCTTTATATTGCATGTTACTGATTTGTAATACTGGATTTTTGAGGTAGATACAGACATTTGAGTTTAAAAATATCAGGATATTATGTTGGATACTAATATGACACAGGACATTGTTGATAAGGAACCTTTGTTTATTAAATAATTGACTGTTAGCTTAACCTTCTCTTTCCAGTCATATCTTAGCATGGCAGAGGTTTTTACTTTCACCACAAAGTGGCGTGCATGCTACTTTAATAAGTGAGACTCGGTAATCAAGGACTTAGATTGCAAGCAATGGATTCAACTGTATTTCTCTGCTCTACAATATGTGCTGTAATCCTTAGCATGTCTGGCTAACTAGCTTACAACCTGCAGCAGTAGCAGCGCTTTATGTCCAAGGTCAACTTTATTTTGTGGGATTACAGGTTACGGCTGAGCTCATTGTCCCATATAGCATAATGCTAACCTGTGTCTAATCTTACATAAGTCTGCATACATATAATACTGCAAACACAAGTGATCATGGTCACTATAAACACGGAGGGTGCTTCTGCTTAAACGTGCTTAATGCTGACAGAAATATTTTCTCTAATGGAAGAGCTGAGGGACAAAATCCTTGTTCTGTGCAAAAAAATGAATTCCCAGTGAAATGAAGTGGGTTCCAATCTTCCAAATTTAGTCTTTTTAGTATTAAATTGCCCTCTGTGTGAAGCTCACCCTCAGTATTGTAGGTAGACTCTTATATGAATGACTAATTGCAATGCAGGATTGGAGGAAAAGACAGAGTCATAAATAAATAAAATGCATGGTACAGTGAGTCCATGCTGTACCGTAGTAGTTCATGAACCTAAAACCTCCAACATGTCGTCAAAGTAAGCCACATTCCTGTAAATATGGATGCACACATGCACCACGGGTTCTGCTTGCAGCTGGTCATGGCACGATGCAAGTTTACCGACATGACATACTCTGGATGAAAATGTCAGGAAAGCAAACCGTAAAATGAAGCTACATGTCCATCATACCGTGGCGACGACTGTGCTGCGCTTCAGCTTCACGTGTTTGTGTCCGTTATCTGTTTGACATTTACTCTCAGTTATTTTGTGTGCATATCTGTGATGCCATTGGATGTCTTTGAGCAGTGCACCAGATCGGCTAACGAAGGTACATTTGAGACGATAACATTAGCTTTCGGCACGTCTCAGCAAACCAAACCCTGGGAAGTTCACAAAACTCGCATATTACCATGTAATTTAAATTCGTTGTTGGAAAACGACAGCACTGAAGGTGTATTTTGGGGGTTTTCTGAGACAGCAGAGGAATGTCTCTGTGTGTGGTAAGGGGGGTAACGAGCAGCGCGAGGAATGCTAACAGACTGCTGGTCTTTATTTGGTCTGGCTCCGGCTCTTATCTGCTTCAGCCTCTCACAACCTAACCTTGTTTCTCGGTATTGGCCAATCACAGCCCGGTTTAAACTCAGGGAGCCAATCCAAACGGAGGCGGGTAAAAACTGAAGCAATCTTCTTGTTTTCCTGTGAATGGGGAAATCAAATGTAGACAATAATAACATGTTCAAAAGAATGTACTTTGTGATAAGATGAGAAAGTAATGAATACAAACCACACCATCGCTGTGCTTTGAGACAATCGGCATCTTGAAATTTTACAGGGCACATCGGTGAACAGATGTTAGTATAGCAGGATATGTTACAGCTGTATTTTAAAATGAATGTATTACCCAAGAGCCTACCATGGAGTGTAATCGAAATTATTACCGTAATTACACAGACAATTAAGGTGAATTATTATTCTCTTTTTTTTATTTTTTAGCAATGATTGTTTCATTTACGTGTTTTCCTGATTAAAAGGTAATTTTTTAACTCCAATGTATCATGTTAAGGCCCAGTCACACAAAACATTTTGAAATCGTATAAATGGAATTGAATCAGCGGATTTGCTCACGCTGTAATCCATGCAAATCCATCTTTTACACAAAGTTCAAATTGGGTGACTGAATAGCAAACTGTCCTGATAATGCAACGGTACAGAAAGTCAGACTGCCCAAAATAAATGAAGCTATAGTAGCTTATTAGGTGTGTTGGAGTCCGTGGAGTACAAATACATATTTTGAATAAACTGTGAAGTTAATGTCACATTAGCGCCCAAGCTAATTAGTCTGATAAATTACAAAGTCTTCCCACCATCTTTGTACGGTTGTGACTGACTAGCACTAGCGTGTTTCCAGCTTTTAACATGCTAACACGCTAAACTAGGATGGTGAACCTTACACCTGATAAACATTAGACGTTTAGCGTTGTCATTGTGATCATGTTAGCATGCTGACCTTAGCATTTAGATTAAAGCACCACTATACCCAAGTGCAGCCTTACAGAGACGCTAGCATGGCTGTTCGCCTTAGTCTTAATTTGTCACTCGTCTCTAGTTATAGATAAACGTTTGCAAGTCAAGCAAAAATATCTGGGACGGTACTGGTCCAATTTTTATTAAATTTAACACGAGTGCATCTTGTGGAATAATATGTTTCCCTATATTGTGTGATCTATTCGGATTCTACATCTGTATTTCGTGTTTCTAAAAAGGTCTTTAATGTTCCTGAGGGTCATGAAGAAGCACAAACCTGTACCCCCCCTCCAATCACCAGAAAGGGCAAATGATGACATCATCAGATAGGGCCCAAGCCAATCTGGTCTTGTTGTTGGTGAGCAGCAGTGGTGGCGTGACGCGATGCATCAGACTTGGAGCCGCGGAGCTGCTTGGCTGCTCGGGATCTGGCTCTGCAGGGCAACAGCAGTGTTTATGGAGCCGGGCTGGAGATTAGCATGACTGCACACACACACGCACACACACACACACACACACACACTTTCCGTCTCTCTCTGGGTTTCCACTCTCAGATTGCTCGCCACGAACGAACTTGCTGTACCCCTCCTCTTTTTTCAGGGGGTCCCCTTATCATAGGCCTGGAGACTGGAGCAGGGACGCTATCTCCAGCTGTGGGGAGGATGTGTGTGTGTGTGTGAGCAACACAGAGAGAGATTGAAGTGCTAGCGGCTGACTTGAAAAAGGGTCAGAGCGTCAGATATGGCTGTCGCCAGCGCCGTCATGCCTTGGAAACTCCAACGCAACCCAAAAAGGCATCATGGGAGGAGTTCCTTATCGCAACACAGGGCCAATATTCACTAATACTGCTGAAATGTGTGCATGTCGGGTGATGACCTCACATTGGCGAAATGTATCTGCTTCTCAGGAGCACAGAAAGATTCTGGGTTTGAATTTTGCCTCCTTGAGCTTTTAAACTTTTATAAAAGAAATTTTAAAAATCGGCCAAACTTGAGATTAAATCACGTGACAGAAGGTCGACACAGAGCCCCACTAGGCAGGTCATACATGTTTAGAATATCACAAGAGATTATGTACATATACAGCACATGACCACCACTGTGTGTGTGTGTGTGTGTGTGTGTGTGTGTGATAAGGAGCAGGGTGATGGCGCCATGTTGATCCTCCTCTCAACAGCGCTGCAGTAGTTCCCATGCTGTCCACATCCTTTAATGAGTGCGTGTGTGTGTCTGTGTGTGTGTGTGTGTGTGTCTTCTCGGGATGTGTGTTTGTGAGCCAAGTGTGTTTCGTTTTGCCATTTTCATTTTAACTTTGTGACATTACACAAAAACACATGCTTATTATTTCACAGTCCACTAACGTAATAATTCAGACATATTTGCCCATATCAGCCCAGTGTTCCGTTCTGTTAAGTAATATCCCAAACCTTCTCGAAGACGTCGCCACCTTAACGTCTGACAGAAAACTATCCCCAGTTTTGCTTCGGACATTTACGAGGCTGTTCGGCCGGGCTTTCTGGGATTAAACCTGTGGCGTCTTAAAATATGAACGAGGATAGTGATGGTGAGTTACTTGCCACAGTTGCCTTCGTAGTGTTGACGGAATGGCAAAAACAAACAAAAAAAAAATTAAAAACGAGCAGGTCGCGATGACCTGCCGACTTCTCCACGAGCTGATTGGCTGATCGCCTTACATTCTACAACCAGCCGCTGGCGCCTTGACGAGCTGAGTCGCAGGCCAGATCACACGGCCGCAACTTCCCCCCTGCGACGTTCGAAAATAGTTTCGTCTCGTCGCAAATGTTTGGTCTGAACTGGGCATTACGGACACATTACTGGGGATTTCTCACCACCTCTTTCCAAAATGGCAGTTCCAAGGAACAATCCCACAAACGTGTAGAAAGGTGCTTTACTTCCTTTTTACATTTCAAACATTAATTATCTTGGATCGAGCCCACTTTAAACTGTTTTTTGATTTGGGAGTGTAAAATAATGTATATGTGCAATTTTATAATGGATAAACTTGCTTCTTGCATCCCCTGTAGCCCAGCCAACATGTTTCTGTATGGTTTTAAATTTTGTGTGTGGATGCAAGACTGTGTGTGTGTGTGTGTGTGTGCGTGCGTGTGTGTGAGAATCTAGTCAAAAGATGCCAAGCCTATCTGTAAGTGTGTGTTGTCTCCAGAGAGGGGCATTCTGATACTATTGTTAGTGAAATCTAATCTGTGTGTGTCATATTGGGTTGGGGGTGGAGGGGTTGGAGTACCAGCAGAGAGTGTGTGTGTGTGTGTGTGTGTGTGTGTGTGTGCGTGAGATGTTGGTTTGGAGGACATTGTGCTGAGCTCGGGTCTTCAGCGGCCTCTTTCTCCATTAATGCTCCATTAGCCAAATTAGAGGCCTAATTGGGGAGGCGAGGAGAGCTCTGCGCTCTTAAAGGCAGTGTGTGTGTGTGTGGGGGGGGTCATTTACTGTAAAGGCAGACATTTAAAGGGATGTTTCATTTCAGACAGGAGGGCTTTTGTCAGAGCCTGTGAATGGATAAAGGTGCAATGTTGGATGAGAAATGTTGGGCTCTTTGGCTGAATATTGGACAGATCAGAGCGGATCAGAGCTTTGCCGACAGTCGCTGATGCTAATGGACCATCCCGAGCCTCAAAGGGCTGCAAATTTGATTAGCAGGTTATTAGCTAATTAGACAGCTAGTTACTGTGCATGTTGCCCTTAAGGCCTGGTGGTGGGGAGGGAATTTTGGACTTGAACCAAAGACATCGCAGTTACATAAATCCTGCTCTGGTTTTCCTGTATTTTGGCCTCTGGTAGCCTGGATGCACGTAGTGGTGGCTGCAGGTCATGACCGCCTTGTGTCGTCACCCGGCTCGTGAGCCACGACAAAAGACGGGAGTTACGCGGCTTTAAGCAGCATATGATAATTTGAAAACAATGCTAAGTTTATGAGGTGTGTGACTCAGTGGCATCCGCATGTCAGCAGATGGCTAAAGCCAACCAAAGAGAAACATGGTGCCAGGAGAGGGAAGGAGAGGGACCGCGGGCGGAGACAGCCAGGCCTTATATTGTCCTGGGAGACCGGACAGGTGCTCCCAGTTACACTGATGAACTCCTCCCACCAGGAACCTGCAAGACAACACAGACAAACATTTTGAAACTTCTCTGCATCACAGTGATATGGAAGGAATATACATTGTTAGTATTTATTATTCCAATTCAGTTTAATTTTATTTGGAAATGTTTTATTTTAATATATTTTTAGTTTACATTTAATCTCCGAATTAGGTTAAAATCAGGTTAAGACACAAGTGTTTTTCAGCTGTGGACAATCTGTTTTTGACTCATTCGACAGGTCGGGACTTTCGTGAATTTCGTTCGTATCAAGAGAAAATCTCCTGATTAAAAAAAGTACGACAAAATAATTGAAAAAATGTTGACTTCAACAAGATATCACGCCAATTAAAGAACAAATCTATTTGCACGGGTGGTTCTTGACACGAAAGCTCATATCTGGGTGCCTGCCTGTGTGACTGTGTGGACAAGAAAGGCAACAATAAAGCCTGGATCTGTGTGAAATTACCCAGACCCGACCTCTCTGCTGAAAGTGCTCTATAGTAGTTGGCAGAAACAGCCGCTCTGTGATAAACTGTAAATGACTGAGAGAGTTAGCTTAACCTAATCCCCTCTTGTAGGAGGCCTGCAGGTCGCTCGTGGCAACCTAACAGGTCTGTGATCTCAACACCTCTGCACTTATCAAAGACTCAAAGCCCCACTCCGGTGTCCTGGCTCCACGAAGTGATACTCGCACAAAGGCCAGCAACACAGTGTGGAGGTGGAGGGACGTTGTCTGCCTGCCTCTAATATAGGCCTGGTTTTCGCTGCCGCTGTGGTAAATAAAACCCAGTGGCAGAGAGCAGGGGAAGCAGGACAAGCTTAGGAAGCGACACATTGGGAAGTCACAGGGTCGGGAAACACTAGTTCGTACGGCATGTTTTCCGACCACTTAGGAGGACGTTCAGAACGGCCACGAGTGAAACGCCGACCGTCTATACAGAGACGGGGGTCGCACATTTTCAGACGGTCTGTCCTTGAACCTCTGGGGGCAACGGACAATGTTTCGGGGCTTCAGGTGTAGCCAGCAGATATCCTGATAACAGATGACGGACATCACGTCCTCTTCTGTTCGCCAGTCATTGTTTCGTCCGATTACCGATCTCCAAAGCCATCGGCTGCGGCCTGAGAATGATTTGATATTCATATTTTAAAAAGCATCCTAACCCTGCTCAAGTGTGGTTGGTCATGACTACTTAGACTACAGACGGAAATCAGAGCACTTCCCATACCAAAATCGGATCCCACTATCACACCCTCATCCATGGCATTTGTGGATAAAAATAGCTGCTGTCGGAAGAAAGACAGCGTTGCTCTCACTAAGCCGAGATGTCTCCCTCCTCAGCGCTGGATCACGGCCTCGTTTACTAAGACAACAGCGCAGCATCCAGGTATTGTGCTGCAGGATCAGCACCAAGGCTGGACAAAAGAATGGGTGTTGGTTTGACGTTTATTTTTATTTTTTTTCTGCTCTCAGACACATCGGAGAGACGGACGACCAGGGTGTGTGGTGAAAAGACTTTTTCTGAAGTTTGTCATGTATGTTTGTATTCAGTCAGTAGAAAATGGTATCATTCAATGAAGAAGTTCTTTTAGTCCTGCCACTTTATTGAAGGTATTTAATTGTAATAATCCAGGAAATAAATATGTATGTAAATGTATTCTTTTGCACCTTATTGGGATTAGGATATTGTACAGGATTTGTTTGACAGTTGGCTACTGTTTACTAGTTTTTAAAGTGTGCATGATCTTTATTATAATTTTAAGCTCCCTTTTTTCCACATATTGTACGAACACATTGCATTTCAAATGTTTTGCAGTCGTTTTTTTTGTACTTATGTTTTGTCAATAATAAAATGATATATATATCGTAGCGGCCCTGGCGCACCAGCACGGACCCAGGTGGCGGTTGGGTCAGGTGGTGAACGGAGCAAACTTCTCCGTTCACAGGCTGCAACCGCTGGGCGCCTGGCCGTGGACTCAGCTGCCGCTCGTTGCCTAATCAACGGGCCCAGCAAGGCAAGCGGGGAACCTGGCAGGTATAAAGCCAGAGAGGAGAGAAGAAGGTGGACGAACAGTAAGAGATCCTAACCAGGAAGAACTTTTTGGTGACGCCTTTTTTTTTCCTTTTCCGGTAATAAAACAGACCTTTCTCTGCTGAACTCTTGGCTGGTGTGAGCTGTCCGTGGTGGTTCTGTCCTCCTACCCTCTGGGCTGCCACAATATATAAAAAACAAAACCATCAATGAGGAAGGAATACCAATTCTGGGAAGACCAGTTGCTCACGCGTTAAGTCTGAAAATCTTCATAGCACAAACTGTCAAGTGTCATGAGCAGGAAGCTTTTCACAAGCTGCAGAGTCATTTTAAGATCTCCTGTCTGAAGTCAGAAGTTTGAAAATGACAAAGACAGAAAAGAACTGGAGCAGTTACGGTACACCCACTCCTTTAAAAAGCAGCTGACACTATGATTGGCACACACGCAGTGCAGTAACAATGCAGTAATAAGATTATGAGAATAATCTCCTTGATGTCGACAGCTAGATTATTACGTTTTCAATATTTGTATCCAAGTATTCCAACATGTTATTGGGAAAACAATGTTGCAACCGTTCTCTGGGGTTTCCTGCCATTAAAGGAAACCTAAAGCAAAACAATTACATACAAAATAGATTCTGAATTTAAAATATTGCTTGTATTTTGTATCCAAGATGTGAAATCTTTTTTATCTTTCAATTCCACCGTAGTGTGGTAGGATTTCTGACCTTCGATACACCACTTCCTCACTTCATCATTGATGCCCCAGAGGCTCATGGGTGATAATCCACGGGCACATTGTCTCCACCTCCACTCCTCAGACAGTCAAGAAGTGTCTGCGGATGATTAATTAATCACTTTAATGGCTATTGTAAGTCTTTATTGAGGATCTCTCGGGGGGAAATGGAGGCGTGTGATAATCCATAATCATATGATTCTGATGCGACAACGAGCACGTAAAATATTCTGATCAGATTTACCTTTATTTTTAAAACTTTATGTATATTTGTGTGTGTCGTACCGTCATAAAAAAGCATGACTGATCTCTTATTTTAAGTGACAGTATAGAGTAGCAGTTTTTGAAACAATTGGAAAATCCCTGACTATTAAAAACCATGTTGTGCCCCAACTCTCGACATCTTTTTATAACTCCAACCTGCTCAGCGGCGGTTTGCCCTTGGCCGAGCCGCTCTCCCCTGGAAACCCTGTCGATATCCAGAAGAACCGAAGCCCCGGTGGGTAACTGGGTTACAGAGCCTGTAATTTGTAAGTAATAGAAGTTGTCCTGGATGAGGGCACATAGATATGGACCAGGGAATGTTTTTAAATGTGGGAGGCGGGGGGGGTGATCCAGAGAGGCCTCTCCACTTCAATCCTGGTAAACGGGGACAAACAGGATTAAGCTGGAGGTAGTGGGTTGGGGAGAGGGCGCACTTACCTCTGGACTTTCAACAGCTCTGAGTGGATGCTGCCAAAGAGCCGAGGAAGAATGGTCAAGCCCGCTCATTCCGTTAGCTGGCTTGGCCCGCCGTACGGCAGCACTTCATTCTCATTGGTGGAAAGGCACAGCGATGCAAAGACGATACTGTTCTATCTGCAGTTGAGGGGTTTTAGGAAAGATCGTGCTTCTGGTTCCGTCATTTGTTTCCATTACCTGTATATGCATCTGAACGTGGCCGCTCAATTAAATGTTGTGACGTTAATGCAAATCAAACCAAATGTGACTCGAGATCGTGAGCGCCGCTGCAGAGTGACATCCCATTTTTCAAGGCCATGTGTGCAGCAAGCATGTTTGGGGTGGAATATTAGATCAAACATTCCCAACTGGAGGTCGGCTCGCTAGACTTTGTCTGGTGCTTTCGGCTGTATCACATGGCCTTCAGCAGCAGATGGAGTTTGCTCAGTTGTCATGCGGGATCTGTTGACATGCACGGGTAGTAGCTGCTATGTTTCAAAAGCTGAATGGGGAAAAATGAATGCAATATCATATATTGCACTTCATAGTTAAGTTGAGTTGATTTGGCCAGATGAAAACAATGCCAATTGAACTGCCTCTGAAATCACTGCAGCAACAAAAACACATGGAAAAGTGATTCTGTCCAAAAAAAATAAAACAAGTTCAGAAATCTCTGTGCTTTCTGTTCTAAATGCCGGCTTTTCAGGCTTTTTTTGTAGCTGGATATAATCTGTAGTGTCTTAAAGTATGAATGAGGATAGTGAGAGTGAGTTTCTTGCTACAGTTGAATTTCTAGTGTTGATGAAACGGCGAAGACATAAAGAAACGAGCAGATCGAGACAACCAGCCGACTTCTCTATGAGCTGGTGCCTTATGTTCTAAAACCAGCCGCTGGAGACTTGACAAGCCGAGTCCCAGGCGACGCCATCAGCCGGCTGGATTCGAGCTGAGACGGGCCAGTTCTAGGAGGGCGTCGTCTCATCGCGAATCTTTGTTCTGGACTGGGTTTTAAACCACCCAAAAAAATAATAATTTGTTTGTTTTGATTGTCTCGGTGCCAAAATTTTCAAAATGGCAGGAGTGCAGGTTATCAGAAACTTGGTCCACTAAATGAGCTACTTGGCTCCATAAAACTGTCTGCTTGTTTCTGGACCTGCAAGATCAAATCTAAATCCACACAGAACAGTTCAGAATCTGGCAACCTGGCAACTGACACATGTTTCACGTGCATGTTTTACTCTTCATGTTCTTATATTCTTAGCACTCCTCAGGAGGTCAGACCAGTAGCTCCCTGGTGTCGGTGTGTGTGTGTGTGTGTGTGTGTGTGTGTGTGT